>JAQIXL010001052.1:0-21314 GCA_034700245.1 Poikilolaimus oxycercus
ATACGGTAGGACGTTGATCTCTCCACTTGGGAGGTCGCCTTCCAACACATTCTCCACGTCGTTATTGAGGGGGCTTCAAAGGGGAGACCACACAGCCATTTTCCCATCCTGACGTCGACGAGGAATCGAAGAAGAGAAGAAGATGATCTTTGAAAGAAGGAGCCCACCACGTGGAATCAATCCAAAGGGAAAACAATTCCCTGCGTGTACATCACGACCAACACGTGTGTCTTACTCGAATGAGGCCATGGAAATTACGGTAATGGTCTTGCTAGGGATTTTCGCGGTGAAACCACAGTGGAGATCGACCTGCGACCGATTCGCGACCGCCCAACAACATGCGATGCGCGTGTACGCGCCTATATAATCGTCCCTCGATGAGTGACGAAGAGAAGGGGAAGAAGGAAGAGGGAGAGACGATGATGGGATTACGGTATAACAACGTTCTCGTTCTCTCTTCTTCCTTTGTTTTGATTGTTGTTTTTTGTGCTGTTAGAGAAATGTCCGGAGAGAGTGGAACTGGACAAGGAGGAGAGTGAGGAGAGGGGCCATCTTC
The DNA here is from genome assembly GCA_034700245.1 of Poikilolaimus oxycercus. Classification (NCBI taxonomy): domain Eukaryota; kingdom Metazoa; phylum Nematoda; class Chromadorea; order Rhabditida; family Rhabditidae; genus Poikilolaimus; species Poikilolaimus oxycercus. Next base: position 557 of record JAQIXL010001052.1, read on the forward strand.
CTCCCAGAGAGACAAGCAAAGAGACAAAACCAGTGTTGTCGTCGACTCGCCTCGAAGACTGGCCGAGGGGTGGCAGCTTCCGGCCTCCCCTCGAGGGGGCGCCCCTTCGTCTTCCGGTCCCGACCCCTCTTGGCAGCTAGACCAAAACATCTCTCCAGACTATAGTTGCAGTCCTTTTCTTCTCTCTTCACACCCCCGCTCCCCTCAACGATTATTGATGACTCATTCATGATCTCTGTAGAGCGTTCTTTCTGTCTTCAATTGAGATTTGTTCACTCTTTGTGCGGTGACGTATTCAATGGAAGAAAAAGCCTCGGAGTCCAGGCGAGGCCCCATTGGAACGCCAGCTTTTTCGTCGTCGCCCGACTCGTCGGCCTCATTGTCGTCTCGCTAACTCGTCTGCTCCTCCCCTACCCTCATTCACTCTTCATGACAAGTTTGCTGCGAACTCCGTGTACTCCTTTCTTATCTCTAATAACCAATTTGTAGCCTTAAACCCCTGTTCCTTCACTATTGTTGACACAAACATTTGAAGGGAGTCTCCCCTCGTTCCTCGTTCTGACGCGTGAGGGGAGAGAGGGAGAGAGGAAAAGAGCGTGTTCCCCGTTTGCCTCTGATCTCATCTCTCGACTTTTCCCTCTCTCTTCCTCTCTGTTGACTTACAAGTTCTTCTCTCGGAGAGAGCTACAGTAATCTTCTGTGTTCTCACGCAGTCTAAGACATCAAAGCTCGAAGACTAGCGAGCTTCCTTCACAGACAGAGCTATTTTTGTTTCTTGTAAAGCTGAAACGATTCAAGATGAAGCTAGAACAAACACCTTCAATTCTCACAGTTTTCTGATTCATGGGAAAGGCGATCTTGGAAGAAGTCCTTATCCGTGTCATTCACTAAAGCGTGGGGGCCGCGTTGTGGAAAGCGTTAAAGAGGGCTCCGCCCTCGTCCCTCGTCAGTCTCTTCACAATGGTCTCCATCAGGTGGTGGACGATGAAGAGTGAGACGAAGCCGCAGACCGGACCCCAAACCGACTGGAGGAACATCCACGTCATCTCGGTCTTCACCTTCGTCGACTCCCTTCAGTTCTCCTTCTTCGTCTGGAGCTTCTGGCCGTTTGTTCAACAAGTTCGTTGCGCTTCGCTGTTTCTTCTGTCTCTAATACGTTTGACAACTAGTGAGCCTTATTACTTGCCAGTATCCTGCGATCAAAAATCATTTTAGTTGAATCCGTCGATGGACGCGAACTTTGTTGGAGTGATCATGGCCGTGTCAGGCATCGGCGAGGCTCTCTCGGCTCCTCTCTTCGGGTATCTCTCTCCCTCCCCTTCTGACTCGAGGGTTTTCAGTTTCTGGACGAACCGAATAGGTCGTATCCTTCCCCCAGTCTACACTTCAATTGGAGTCTCAGCAGCAGGCAACTTCATCTACATGATCCTCAATGGTCTGCCTGTCGGCGCGAGGACTTACGGTCTTCTCGTCTCACGGTTTCTTTCTGGCTCGGGCACTGGTATGTTGGATCTGAAGAAGATTGAAAGTGCTAGGTAATCGAGGATGCTTCCGAGCTCTTGTGGCAGCAGCGAGTGCGGGCACGGATCGGGCAAAGGCCCTCGCCTCTTCAGGAGGAGCCGCTCTCATCGGATTGACCATCGGACCTGGTTCGTTTCGACTTCGAAGTACCATAACAAAGAAGTGCAGCTGTTCAAATGCTCTTCAACTGGATCGGCGAAAGAAGGTCTCAACTTCGGCTTCATGAGACTCAGCATGTACACCGCGCCCGCTGTCCTCGCTCTAGGAATCAACTTTGGAACGTGAGTGAAATCTCTCGTATTGAGAGTCTCGTCCTTTAGAGCAATCTTTCTCCACTTCTTCCTTCTCGACGAGCTCGACGCCTACGGACCGAAGAAGTCCGTTGACACAGACTCGCAAGTCTCCGAGACGGCCAGTGAGACGGAGACACGGCCCATCAAGGTTCGCCTTCTTCCATTCAGCAGAAGCTTCTCTTTCAGTCGAGCCCGGTGAAGATTCGAATGGACGTGTTGGCGGTGGCTGTCTGCATGGGCACTCGCGCCATTCGAATGCTCGTCACGGCGAACATCGAGAGGTGAGCTGAGGCCCTGAATGAAAGAGCTTCCAGCATCGGCGCCCCGTTCTCGGAGGTGATGTTCGGCTGGGAGAAGGACCAAGCACTCACCTACAACTCGTACTCGCAGGCCGTCGTCGGCGGGGCCTCCGTCCTCATTTTCCTTCTCTATCTCCTTACAGATTACACTTATTGGTGGGTTACTCTTGTTCTTGTTCTGAGTGAAAAGTCTTTAGGGTATCGGAGCGTCTGAACTGTATTGGTGCCCTCCTCGGCATGCACACCTTCTACGTGCTCACAATGCCCTGGCCCTTCCTGCCTGGCAGTCCGCCTTCTTGCGAGAACTTCACTGGAAATGGTACTCGTCGCCTGTGAAGCACTGAAGGAAATGGTTTCAGGCACCCACGAATGGGACTGGTGCTGGAAGCTTTCCTACGTCTCGCCCTACTTGTTCTACATCAGCTACGCCATCTTCTTCGGCCTCGCCTTGTCCGTCCTCAACAACTCTCTTCAAGCCCTTTACAGTAAAGTCCTTGGGACTGGACGACAGGTCTGTCTCAGTCATATGTGAAAGATAGATGATTCAGGGCACGATGCAAGGAGTCAACCAAGCCGTTGGCTCGATCTCTCGTATTCTCGGGCCTCTCTTCATGTCGTAAGTCTCTCCCGTCCAGAAAAGACATTGCCAGGTCGTCCTTCTCCTCTTTCGGTCCTCAATTCACATGGGGAGTGGTGCTCGGTCTGCTCGCCCTGTGCATCGCCATCTGGAGTGTCACTTGGAGACGTCTCGTTTCCGTGGAGGAACGACATTTCAAGATCTATGCTGTCAATGAAGCTGCTGAAGAAGAACCAAGGCATCTCAGAATGTGAACTTCTTTTTCTCTTGTAACAAGAGGTTGTCTTAACTAGATGACATGTTAGTCCTTCTCCGTTGATCATCTTGATGATCTTCTCTCACTCCAAAGGGGTATTCTTCCCTCTTTCACTTCCCACATATTACGGGTCAGACTTCTTTTATTTATTCTTTGTGCCTTTTTCTTCGTCTCCTTTCATGTTTCCATGACCTTCTATGTACATCCAAAGAATAAAGAGATCTATGTCTGAAGAGAGAATGCTCGCACTGCTCGCACTATGAACTCCCTCTGAGTAAACATGAGGGGCAACAGAGGTTGTTGCTCTTCCTGGCCGAGAGCCCACTCCTCCTCCTCCTTCTCGGGAAGGCAGACACATCATTTGTCTCGACACCTGGCTGGTCTTCCTCCCTCCCCCTCTTCCCAGGGCGATCCTCCCTCCCTCCAGACCCCTTACAGATACACTTTCACGACGGCTCTCTTACGGCGAGATTTACTCCCTCGACCAAGGACTTCCTCTTCACTACTCTCCTTCTTCTTCCTCTTTCTCCTCGAATTCATCAACAAGAACACGAAAGAGCGTCGACGTCGAGAAGCCGCGGTCCTCTTTGAGGGAGAATTTACGATCTTCTCTCTTTTTGTTTGTGTTTTCGAGTGTCTGCCCCCTTGCTCCTCCTCCTCGAGGTGAGACGAGCTTGCATGGCCATTTGTCGGTTCTCTCAAGAGAGAGAAGAGAGAGAAGAGGTTGGCTGACACCTCGACCTCCACCCGCTGCCCCCTCCACTTCTTAATGGAATTGAACACTCGCCGAGGAGGAGTGGTCGCCCTCTCCCTTCCCTTTACACTCTTGCGCTCTCTCTGAGAGGGAGAGGGGAAGGGGCTACATCATTCCATCCACACCTCGCCGCACTTTTATCTCTTCGGATCGCCGATTATTCCCGCTTCGTGAAGACTCTCTTGTCATCTGTCTGTTTCAACTCGAGATCTAAACGAAATGCCAAGGAGCCCTTTTCAATATTGGTTTCTGCCTGGTGGAAAGTTTGAGAAAGATTGTCTTGTTGACGTCGTTAGTCTCTCTTGTCAATCCTAACAAGATCATTGAAGCGTTGTTCGAACGTCATTCCTCCATCCCCCACCCAACCCCCTCTCCCACAACCTTGACGAGTCTAGTTGAAAGGTGTCAGTTCTCTCTCCACCTTCTTTTTCTGTCTTCTCTCTCTCTTTCTAGCCGGAAGCCTGAGTATCGAGGCACTCAAGGAAATTGTTGACGTGCATGAATTTTGCATCGTCTTCCGAGAGTTTCCTCCTTCCTTCCCCTCCCTCCTCCCTCCTCGAGTTGTGCTTCGATCTCTTCCCCGCGAGGGTGGGCGGGAATTTTCGGATCGTGCGCGAATTTCTCGAATTCCTCTGTCTCTGCCAAGTGATCACTAATCACTTCTCTTCTTTGTAGTCAAAGACTTCTCCCAAAGAAGAGAGAAGAAGAAGCGGCGAATGGGTCAGTCGAACACGACGCTCAACGGCGTTCAAGTCATCAACAAAGAGAGAGTTCGAATCAAAGTAGGAGTACTGTATTCAGTTCTTCATTGTGAATTTCGCTTCAGGTCCGTGTCTCACCGCACCGCCTCCCCGTCGCTCTCACACACAAAACCCAGATTGCACATGGTTTGTTCTTGTTCTTGCGTATTTTGCAAGAGGAGCTTCTTCAGCCACATGGTTGTGAGGAGATGTTTTGAATGGGGGAAGAGACTCGAGGGAGAAGACGAAAAGAGAGAGGGGATAAAGCGGGTTTTGATGGATTGCTCATCCCCTTCCCCCTCCCTCTTCTCCCTTCATCCTCCCTCTTCTCCTAAAGATGCATCTTCTCTTCATTCTTCTTGAGGAGACGTCAAAAACGTTGACCCGACGAAGGCTCCGTCCGTGGGGGTTCGTCCGCTTTGATCTCTTTGGAGGGGCGCCTGTCCAGCCGGGTCGCCGGCCCACACCATGGCACGCACTCTTAGAGGGAAGGCAGCAAGCTAGAGACACTTGGTCAAGTCGGAAAGCCGGGAAGTTGAATGTTTCATTGAAGTCACTTTTGGTCAAGGCAATCAGTGACTCATTTTGAGAAAGATCCTTCTGAGTTTGAAAGTGAATTTCCAGCCGTTGAGAACTGCGAGGGGACATGGGACGAGGCGCTCGAGGTCCTTCGATGGGTCGACACGAACAAGCAGTTCACTTGGGTCAGGAGAAAGGTTCGTTTTTGGAGATTGAAGAAAAATGGCCAGGCGGACTTTCCCAAAGCACCCGACGAGAAAAGCAAGTTCTCCTATCTGACTGTTTTCTACACCAAAAATGGTAGGCTGTCACTAATGAGAAAGAACCCTTTGAAGGCAAGCAGCACTGCATTTGTATCAACCACCCGGTTCCCTCAGTCTCTATTGTCACTGTGAGGAGTAAACGTCTCTACATTCTTCCTCATGATTTCGGCAAGTTCTCCTCTTTCGTGAATACTTTGACTCTAGATGCGATGAGTCGATTCTCGGTCTACTTGGTCAACGAGTCGAGTCACAACGTTCTGGCCCGAGTTGGCCACGAGCCCGGCTATTGCAGTCTCCTCGAGATCAAGCCCCACAAACAACATCAAGGACCACGACGGAAAGGATGTGAGTTGGAGGAGGAAGAGTCTTGAGAAAGCCATGTTCAGCTCTGAAACCGGGTCGAAGTCTCTTCTACCAAGCGGGCAAGGAGGCGGCGGCGACGCACCTGCTCGCCTATGACTATGAGGCGACGGCCTTCTATCTGAGCGCCGTGAAGAATGTCTTCTACATGAGTCTTCAGTATGGTGAGCACCTGCTGCTGCCTCCAGGGCCAGAGGAAAGGGAGCAACTGTCCCTCTTTCAGGCAGTGGTTCCAATGAAAAAGAGCTTCGCACCAAGTGCAAGGACATGCAGGTCAAGATGATCGCCAGGAACAAGCCAAAGCCCGGATTGGGTGAGTAAGAGGGAGAAGAGAGAAGTTTCAGCTGCAAATGATCGAACTCCGATAATCTTCATTGAGGACGACCATCATGGACACGGCATTCGCTTTGAACTTTGCAGACTCAGGATTGGGTCGGTGAGTGAACAAGAAGCGAAGACTCGATTGTGTGCAGAGAATACCGGCAGCAAATAAAGACGGGAAGATTCCACGAACCACCCGGGGCATCAAAATGCTCAACGACGCGCCGCAGGAAGGCGATGAAAGGTCGAACACTGGTGAGTACTTCGTGTGGAAGCATTGGGCCTCGTCTGGAGCTTTAGAAGGAAGCGCCGAGGACGGGAACTACTATGAGTATCCCATTGTGAGGGAAGGAGATGGCAGTGATTCTGGACGACACTCGGCTTCACATAATGGAGAGAGAAGAGACTCGCGGAAACATTCCAACAGCTAGTCCTTCTCTCCTTCTGTTCTTCAACGTGTACTCGAATGGTGTATGAAACGGGATGCGCGAAAGCCCGGCTTGAAATGTACAGAAGAGGTCTCTACGGAGAAGTTGCTTGATGAGATACTGGTCTATATAAAAGGTTCTAATCCTCAAGAGAGAGGCTCCCTCACAGTACAAATAATTCGTCTTCCTGACCAGTCCTTGAGTGATTGAAAGCGAAGAGAAGAGAGGAAGAGAGATGTTCGCACGCACGCCGCGTGCGCCGTGCGCGTGATCGAGCGCGCCTCTTTTTCTTCAAAAAGAAGAAGAATTCACTTCTTGTGAGGTGTTTACGAGTCTATTGTTTCCCCCTGCAACATTCTTCCCTCTTCTCCCACGAGATCTCTGATGGATCACCAAGCTTCTTTGATATGTCGTCTTCCGGTAGACGTCGAGGCTCGAGTCTTTCATTTCCTTGACTTCTTCTCTCTCTTTCAACTTTCCAAGGTAAGTGATCTAGCAAGAAGAGACCTTCTCCCTTTTCAGGTAAACTCTCAGATTCGGCAGGCAGTCGGAAGAGAAGCCTCGAGATTCTTCAACTACGTTCGCTGTGAGGTCTCTTCAAAGCAAAGAACTAAGAGCTTCCTCAGATCTTCGTCTTCCCCCTCTCAGCTCTGAACCCAGAGAAAGAAACGGAAATTCACTTCGACTTGCTTCGCAGACGAGGTGAAAGGTGAGTCGTTAGTGGAGGAATTATGAAGTCTGCCAGACTTCGTTACTTTGCACAGCTACGTGCGAAGTTGGGAAAAGAAAAGCGGAAGGAGACGGCGAAGGAAGATGTGAGACAGTCGATCAAGCACTCAGACGCCCCTCTCGACCACCTCGAGTGAGTCGTCTTCGTTGTGGCTTTCTCGTTGGAGTGAAGAAGAGATGAATGTCCTCGCAGGGCTCTTCTCGCCTCTCCTCTCCTCGCAGGCCTCCTCCATGCTCGACGAAGGGAGATCCATCTTCTCCTCGAGAACGCTCGAGTCAGTGCCCTCTTCTTCACGTGAAAAGACCAATTTGTCACGTTCTCCTTGCAGATCGACGAAGAATCAATCGAGCATCTCGCCCGACTCTTTCATTCTATCGAGATTGAACGTCTTGAAGTAACGAGATGTGAAGTCTCTGAGGGAGAACCTTCTGTGGGATCCTTGCTACTGTCAAGACTTCTACCGTCAGTTAGTAATGTGACAACTCTGAATTTGAAGGTTATAGTTTGCTTGAAACAGTGAAGCCAATCTTTTCAGACTAATGAGAGAGGAGCGACGTGGACGTGGCCTGAGGTGGCCTTTGTGATGGCGTTAGTGAAAGGAAGCTGCACCCTGCAGTTTGATGTTTCACTTGACGAGGATGACGCGGACAACGTTGAGCGTGAGTTCTTCACCTCCCCTCTGCATGAATTACAGACATTTGGCTCGTCGACCTTGTCCACGCCCTACGAGAATCGCAAACGACAACATGGCCAGAGAGAGTGAGCAACCGTCTCTGGGTACTCATCTTGTACCGGCAAAAGCTTTTAGTTTTCAAACGCCGCGCATCAACAAGTCCTCGATGAACTAGGTTTCAGCGGAGATCTTGAATTCTCATTCAACCATCCAAAGTCGAAAACTACGATCAAAGCTATTCTTTCCCAGGAGGATGACAACTTCTTTTCTTTCGAGTACCCCGCCGAGTAAACTTTTCCATCGAGGCAATGGGTGAAACTGTGCGTACACTAGGCGAGTAACCCTGGACTAGAGCCTCAGCGTTGATGTTCTATGAACTTAGCTTTCGGAACGTATTTATTTTCATTTTGAAAGATGCACAAAATGTAAAACTGGCCTTATCACAGACATGAGAGAGTAAGAGGCTTGACCCACTAGCTTTAGGTATCATTCTAAACGAACTCGTGTGTGGGAGCAATCTCTTTCTTCAAGAAGACACTAAAACGGACCATTTTGAGGGCAATTCACAGCTAAAACTCCACAAAGCTCAAAAAGAAACGAACGAGAAAGAAGAAGAATAAATTAGCGAGTGCGCGAAGGACTTAGCAAGTGAGGAAGAATCCGTGAAGAATCTCTAGACGACGTCGTCCTCGAGCACGCGGCCCTTGAACTCCTCGAGACCCTGAACAGTTGATTGGTTTGGGATCGCCTCGCATACCTCGCCAGAGTAGGTGCGATCGACGCGAAGCATGATGTGCCGGTCCTCGGGAATGATGGCTCCGGCCTCGCGCAGCCAGCGAGTTGACTCCACGGCGAGAGCAGCACGACATGTCGAGGGGCAGTCCTGAAAGAACTGCACGATACAACATCAACAAACCTTTCCAACATTGTCCCCATTCTTGAGAGGGGCGAACTCCTCTTCTCGAACGACCTCCCAGATGTGGAAGTTGCGCGACTTCTCGAAGACGTCGAACACGAACTGCTCGAGCTTCACGCCATTCGGCTTCTCCGGCTTCACCAGCTCCCCCGTCGAAGCATCCATGTGCGGGATCTTCTTCTGTGCACGATGATAGGGCAGTCGGTAGTCAGGAGCTGAAGCGAGTCCATCGAGAGATGCTAGGATCCACAAACCACAAATGTCTCGAAGGAAGTCCGTGGTGAAGAAGTGGTTGGCGATGGAGCCAGCACGGAACATGAGATGCACGCCGAGGGGAGTGTGACGACCCGAGAGGTCTTCCGAGAGCTCGGAATACTCCACGACTCGCACCTTGCCGTCGTCGACACAGATGACGCCCACTGCCTCCTTCGGTTCAGTCTTCTCAACCGCCTGAACAAGTCGGGTTAGATGAGGGAATCGATGGCAAACCTTGGCCGCGCAGTCCGCCTTCTCATCAATGGCATAGCCCACAAAGACCGGGTCGGCGACACGACATGTGATGTTGTCCACGCAGTACACATGCACGTACTTCACTCCTCGAGACTCCAACGTCGGAAGATGGGGAGCCAACGCCGCGTAAAGTCCTCCATTGCCATCTGCAACAGGCGTCTGGACAGTTCCCTATGCGTACCAGGAGCCGTGGCCACGGAATCTTTTCCAGAGAGCAGGAAGCTACCCTCAAGATCATACGAAGGGATCTCGCCTTGACTGAAGAACGTCACCTGCACATTGTCGTGAACCGAACCGATGACTCCCTAATGTACCTGATCTTTCGACAGTCCCACAGCGGGGAGGATCTCTTCGAGGTGCTGTTTCGTCGGGCCATCCGTCGACTTCGATGTCATCACAAGCCTGCAACAACACTGCTCATACGCGTCTAATGCAAGTGCGACAAGCGACCGAGAATAAACTAACCACTGGACCTTGCCATTGCTGCCAGGGAGATGCTCTCTGGCGAGCTTCTCCAGCCTAGCGATCTTTGCCGCTTGGATGCCGAGAAGACAGTCGTTGACGGCAACGCCCTCGCCCAGTTGAAGGGGAAGAACTCCCTGGAACATTTCATTCACTCACAATCACGCAAGCGAACCTTTGGCACAGTCGCTCCGAGACGGCTCGCCTGACCACCGGCCAAGACGATAGCGGCCACCTCGCCGCGAGCAATAGCCTCAAGACCGAGATTCCAGTACTTCTGGCGACGTTCAGGGCTGAGAGAAGCCGCCACGGCATGGTGGTCTTCGGGAACGGCAGTCAGCGACTCGAGTGAGACCTCGTGAGGGTGCTGCGAACGCTCGAACGCCTCTGCTGCAGCCGAGACGTCGATGGCAAGAATCTAAACAGGCTGAATTAGAAACCACACAAACAATAGAAAGTAGAGAACGAGTGACAATGATGTACTCCTACCTGTTCGGCGAGACGCCGACGCTGTTCCTGGTCGAGTTCATCCCAGAAGCGAAGCAGATGCGCGTGACGATCGCCAAGATGCGTCTTGAGGGTCTCGAGCACAGTCGACATCTCGCCGGTCTTCCTTGCTAACTTCGCACACCTGAAAGGTCGACGAGGTCATTGAATCACGACAGACCGCGTGCGCGCTGTATAAACATGGCGGCCCCTACAACCAGAGTGCAGCATTATCGCCAAACGCCACCGAACGACCGCGCTGGCGGCTTATCAAACGGTCAGTTGGTCACGTCCTTCCCCCCTACGACTCTAGCAAGGAAAAGCATGAGGAAGGAAGGAAGTTTTCGAAAACGAAACGTCGTGGGAACGCAAAAATGACGCAGACAGGGAGCCCGGCGTGGGTTCCAACGCGGCCGCTAAGGCAAGGAAATTGCCACGCGGACATTTCCATCCCGACAAAGCAAGAGAACAAAAGAGGCAACCAAGCGCGACAACTGACTGAGCCCCAAATAAGGCTTCCTCTTTCGCCACAGTCCTCTCCCCCCGAGGTCACCACCGACCTCGCGCCTCCTCGGTATGTCACGACCCAAACGGCTCTCCCCCGCTCACTCTCAGCTTCTGGCAGTTTTATCCTCCTTTTTCTGGCAAACTCGGCTCTTTTCGACACTCAAACGATGAATACAAGCACTCAGTCGTGTAAAACATGAGGAATCATTGAAGATCAACGGGTAAAAGGTGAAGAAACGAAGTGTAGAAGAAGCGATTCACTCGGCGCGCCGTGTCTGCACCATCTCACGGATGTTCTTCTCCGCCTCCTCGAGGCTCTTTTCCAACAGCTCCTTTTGGCGATCCACAGCGGCAGCCTTCGCAATGGCGGCCTTCATCTCTTCGTCCTGTCTGAAACGAAGGACGTTAATTCGGTGGAAAACTCGTTTCAAAACTGCTTAGCTCACAATCAGCTCTAGGAATTAGGATCAATGCGTGAAGGAAGGCGCACCTAGCGATTTCGCTCTCCCTCGAAGCGAGAAGGAAGAGGCGTCCCACGGAGCGATAGACTCGTTGACCATCTGGCAACTCTGTCAGCTGCTTCTTCGTCAGCTCTGCTGCACGTTCAGCCTGAAGACTCAAGATTCTCAATGAGCAAGATTGAATCGACCTGTTTGCAAATTCGCTTCGTGTTCTCGCCGATCTGGATAAGGCGCTTCTTCTCATTGGTCTGCGCCACAAGCTCTTGAAAGGCTTTCCGCAATTCCTCGTCTCCTGCCATCTCGATTCTATCTGTGATGGTCTCAACTTCACAATACTTACAGCAGTAATAATATCGGACACTCCGCTCACACATCGTCTAGAACAGAAGAGTTTCTCAATCCTTTATTTCAGATCCTTCCGCTCTTTCTCTCTTTCATAAGCCAACTTCAATTATAACGACAAAGAAAGATAGCGGACTCAAATGTCCCGATAACAGTCGTTCTACAACACCTACATATTTCTAACTCTAGGATAGTAACTCAGGAGAAATGAGGTTTGGAAAAAAAGATAAGAAACGAATAACAAGAAAGAACGTCCATCGCCACAACATCTCGAGCGAGTTAGAGAGTGCGGAGATGGGAGTCTCAATAAAGACTTCATCCTCGACCCTCTTAGTTCGCGTTCTCGAAGGCCTTCGCGGCCGGATTTTCCTTCGGCGAGTTGCTGTAGTCGGGCTTGAGACGCTTCTCGGCCATCTCTCCGTACGGGTTGAAACCAAGTCGCTCCATCTCAGCCTTCATCAGCTTCTTCTTCATCTTCGGGTCCTAAAGACGCATTGAAACTCGTTGGATCACACCTTCTCCGCCTCCGTCATTGGCTTGAGAACTTCAACGAAGACTCCCGTGCCAATAGTTGTTCCTTCTTTGCGAATAGTGAAGCGTTGCTGCGGCTCGATGAACATTCTGTTGGAAAGCGCCAATTCCACCCTTAAGATATGTGTGAAAAAGAGAATTCTAATTTACTCGGCGGCCTCGCCCGGCATGATGAAGTCCTTGCCGGTGATCTTCACAACCGCTCCCGTGTCCCAAGTCAACGAGAAGCAGTGTTCCTACACCGATCGGCTTATAAGAAACAGTAACTGCGCTTACATGGAAATAGTTGGCAATTGGCGTCTTGGAGCCACCCTCAGACGGTTTCAGCACGTAGAGCTGTGCCTTCACCTTGTCCGTCGGAATGTGCTTGTGTCCTTGTGGGAGAAGCACGCAGCCCCTCTTCACATCCTTGGAGCCGAGGCCACGAAGAAGAATGCCGAGTTGATCTCCGGGCTCGGCCACTTCGACCGTCTTTTTGAAGGACTCAAGTCCAGAGATAACACTCTTCACTCCTTCACGATCACATCCGACGATCTCGATCTTGTCTCCACGCTTCAATGAGCCGCGCTCCAGCTTGCCCGTGATCACGGTGCCGCGTCCTAGAAGAACTTCAAGAAGAATTAGCACCAACCTTGAATTTGATAGATGTGCTCAGCGGCGAACATCGGCTCTTGGTTGGCATCACGTGGGGGAATCACAAAGTTGTTGTCGAGAACGTCGAGCAGTTGTTTCACGGCCTTCTCGCCAATTTCTGGATTCTTGCCCTCGAGAGCACACAAAGCAGAACCGAAGATCACCTAGCCAGAATTGGAAGCAAAAATTGTAACAAACGGGAAGGGTCGATCCAGGGTATTCGTACTCGTTGAGCAACTCGCGGATCTCCATTTCAACAAGCTCTCGCGTCTCCTGATCGGGGACTTCATCAATCTAAAAAATACTGGGTGCGCAAATATTCAGACAAACCTTGTTAAGGAATACAACGACGTTCTCCCTCGGAATGCCAACCTGCTTGGCCAGCAGCAAGTGTTCTTTCGTCTAAGCCATGAACATTCAAGATGGAATGAACCTGAGGCATAGCGCCATCGGTGGCAGCGACGACGAGGATGGCGCCCTCCATCTGCGCAGCTCCCGTGATCATGTTCTTGATGTAATCCGCGTGACCGGGACAGTCGATGTGTGCGTAATGGCGCTTTTCTGTCTCATACTCCAAGTGAAACGCGTTGATCGTGATGCCTGCAAACTTTATTCGAAAATAGAGTGAAACCAACCTCGAGCTTTCTCCTCGGGAGCATTGTCAATATCCTCATACTTGCGGAACTTTGTACCAGTTCCCTTCTGAGCAGCGAGAACTAAAACATGCTACTTCGTAAAAACAAATGTCGTGTGCCTTTGGTGATAGCTGATGTGAGTGTGGTCTTGCCATGGTCAACGTGTCCAATTGTTCCAACGTTAAGATGCGGCTTGTTTCGCTGAAACTCTTTTCGGAAAATGAAGTTATGGTAAACCTTGAAAATAGCCTTTCCACCGGGGACAGCAAGACAACGAGCATGATGCACTCGCGACAACGCATTCAGCTGTGACTCCGCTCGACTGATGCTGCCGAGGAGCCCTAAACAACGTCTTCGTTAAGTCTCATCCAAGTAAAACACAATGATGCAACTTTCGAAAACAAAAGAAAAAACTCACCGCTAGCGCTGGGCATCGATCGACTAGCGAGTGTGAAGAACAACATCTCCCGTTTGTACCCTAGAGAACGAATATTAGCAATCGAATGCGAGATCTACACACTTTCAGCGTCTACAAGCAAAATGTAGGAAAGTAAGAAATCAAATAAATGCACTACAAGATGAACCGGCTCATTAGAAACTAATGCGTGCTTCCTAGCGAATTGAAGACAAAGTGCTGCAAAGAATCCACGAAAACCAGCAAAAGAAAACAAAGAAGAATAAGAAAGTGCACACACGAACGCTTGTTCAATTTTTGAGCAAGCCTGTGGTAAAACTCAGCCGTACTTTTCGCGTACTCTGGTGTCTTGGACCGGAATATTGCCGTCGAGTGAATCGCCGATTAGAACATTGCACTTTCTAGAACACGATTGTCTCCTTTGGTACATGTGTTGCAAGTGTGCCCAGGTGACAATAAAGCCTCGAAAAAAGAATGCTGCGTTAAAACAGTCGAATAAGAAAGATAAAGGTCTCGTTCGACAGCTTCAGCAATCACCTAGCCCGGTGATTCGCTCTTTCACTGAGAGATGTTGTTCGAACGCCGTTCGTCGTGCGTTGCTCAGAAGTCGAATTCCATTGCAATTGAATCCAACGATCAGCACGAACTCTATAGCATCTGATTGTCTCGTTCTTATGCTGCTGAACTCCCTCTCCGAGCCTCAACCTCGAGCTCACTCGAGGCACAGTTGCCGAGCAACGGCGTTCCGCGCGCTAAGTGCAGCCCTTCGTCCTAATGTCTTCTAGTGCTTTCTTCATTTCAGGAGAAGACCTCTATGTCCCAGAATGGTCGATCGAAGTCGAAGACGAGGTCCTCGAGCAAGGAGAAGACGTCCTCCATTCCGAAGACTTCGAAGTCATCCGACTCCAAGTCTTCTATTGGGTAAGCTGTCCAGAGGGATTCCATTTGTTCAGCGTTGAGAAGAGTTATTCGAGCAAATCAAAGAAAGACAGCGGGTTGCCAACTGGAAGCACTAGAAAGGTTAGTAGCCTTGAACAGGGACACCTCCACTTACTGCAAGCGAAATTTAGGATTTTGATTTGTAGCACCGAAGAAACCGCCATTTGCAAAGTGTTCAGGAAAAGCACGAGAGCGCGACGAAGACCTCGATTCCACAGCCGAAGAGCAGCTCCAAATCAAAGACTGTGGAGGACGTTTCGTCTAAGAAGACGGTGAAGAAAGAAGAGAAGCCAGAGAAGAAGGAGGTGAAGTCGAAGCCAGCTTTGATTGAGTCTTACGACTACGAGGTTTACTCACCTAATAGGACTTGACAGCAGTTGTCACAGGATGACTTCGAAGACTATTCGGACGACTTTGAAAGTGACGACGACGGGGGAGACGACGAAGACAACATTTCTTCTGTGAAGACCGTCGAGACGCCGAAGCGTGAACCACCCAAAGGTTTGCGCCTCATGAAGATTTCTACAGTGTCCATGAAAGACGAAAGATGGCAGTAGTGGCAATAGTGTACAGAGCGATTTGTAGAAGTTGCGAAACCGTCGATTGAAAAATCTGTGCCGAAGAAATCAAAGACCTCAAAGGTAATAGAAGAGGAGGAGGAGGATTCGCCAATGCTGGCTCGTCTCAACAACCGAACGGCCGTCCGACCCATCGAGCTGCCGAAGCAAGAAGCCGTCGTTGAGAAGGTGTGTGAGGGAGGGACAAGGCTGTTGTTCCATTGAATGGGAAGTGAATGAGAGGTTGCAGCCAAGCCGCATTCTCTCAGCCGAGAGGAAGATCGACTTTCGGAGTGCTTCTGCCGGACACACACAAGCTCACTCGGAAGCTGGAAGACGATTTCAAGCCCTGAAGAACCTCATAGGTTTGTTTATGACTTGAGCAATTCTTTTCTAGTGCTGGAGAAGTCGACATTTCGTTTCATCGACCAGGCTCCAATCAAGGACTATGATTTCTACATTGAACTCTTTGGTGAGAGAGGGAAGAAACAGGTGAGGACGAGGGAAGAGGAAAGCTTCTTCCAGTCGGGGACGCAGACCCACGACGATGACGTGACGGAAGAGGCGCAGACGGATCCACCCGAAGCCGAGACGCGATGGACGCAGCATCCTCCTCAGGTACGACGCAGAGGAAAAAGTACTTATTGGAAATCCGAGATAACGAACCGTATAACGGCGGAGGAACAATAACCCTCAATTACAAAGAGACTGAAACGGCGAAACGATTTTAGGACGATCTTGGAAGTGGGATGGAGGGTGAAGTGAAGACGAACGTTGTTGGGACGACTGAAGGCGGCGAGTGGCAGATCGGAGAGAAGGACGAGGCTCTGGAAAGATTCAAGATCAACCATCTCCAGAACGAACACCTCAAACACTTCGTCGAAGTCGCAGGACAGGTACATTTGTAAAGACGTCCCCTCATACCTGCAGAGCGCACATGCCAACAATGTGTTGCACAAGTATTGACCGTAGAACAGAAAAGTGAGGGGTGGCTTGCAGGCGATAATCGAGTTGATCACTATGAAGCACCGCAAGAGCAACGACTACGCTGTTATGCGCAATCGCTCACAACTCGCCTTCAGTGCTGGCTTCAACACCTTTCAACTTGGCCCCGTCGCCAAAAGTCAGAAATGCCCCGCTTGAACACAAGGTCTGCTTTAGCGACGAAGACAGTCTGTCTCGCGAGAAACAACTTCGACTCGGCGACTCTCCTTGTCGGATTTCATGTGGAGGAGACACCAGCCGAAGACTTGAAGGGTCGCTCTCTTCTTGTCGAGTTCTTCCTTGAACAACACAACATGCCTCCTCAGAGGTCCTTCTCTCTCCTCCCTGATCAGTCTTCAGATTATTGCTATGTGAAGGAGAAGCTAGTTGTGCCTGCTACTCCACCGATGGCACTGTCCTCTATGCAGGCTTGGTTCGTCTTTCTTCGCTCAAGAGAGAGTATGTTCCAGCGTGATGGAAGCTGTGTGGCATGGGATCTCCTCGAGCCTTCCTCCACCTTCACTTCCTCCCTCCCCTGGCTGGACGCGAAGGAGGACCTCGCTCTCCGAACTCCCGTCTATGACACGGCCTTCCTCGCTGCCACTCTGCGGGATTCTGATCGAGCAGCCGCCGTTGTGGATGTTCAGAATGTGGGAGGAGATCAGAGGTGTCTTCCCTTTTCTTTACAAGAACTTCCTTCAGTGGCTCGGCTCAAGTGGCAGTCCTCGACGAGTCGGGGGCTTTGAGCATTTGGACCTGTTCTCGTGATACGGTAGAATTCATTAATGGAAGAAGCTTCGGCTTTAGACTTCAAGTGACCTTGGTGGCCGTCCAGGTGGAAGGCTACGACTTGTCCTCGCCGCCCTCCTCCGACCAGATCCCGTCATTCTCAGGCATCATGATCCGAGTCATCACTTTCTTCTTCCAGTTCTGCGTCCAAGCCCACCTTCCTTATAGCGTCCTGCTTGACAGCGAATCCTTTGGAGCCAGCACAGTTCCTCGTAGGCACTGATAAAGGGTTTGTGCCTATTTTGAACGGGAACACTTCTTCAGATGGATTCTCAATCTGGCTAGAACGAAAGGAGCGAGCTATGGCGGGCCTCGACTATACAAGTCCGACATGAGTGAGTCCTTCAGAGAGAAAAGACCCTTCAGTGACAACGGGCGAAGTATTGTGCCAAGTCTTTTCTCCGTTTGAACCAACAATTCTTGTTGTGAGTTCTTTGTTTACTTGTAAACGGTGTAAACAACTAGGCGGGTCTCTCGACGGGCTCGGTGTCCGTGCATCGAATGCACGAGATGTCGCCGCTCGTCCTCCTCGTCCCTCCTCAAAGTTCACGCAAGCCCGTCAACCACATTCAGTGGTCTCCTGTGTTTGTTTACTTCTTGTTTGTTTGTTGACATATTTACAGAACCCGGACCGTGTTCTATTCGGTGCATAGCGGGGGAAGACTGCTCACTTGGGATCTCGCTGTGGGACGAGCGCCAGTGGCCATCTGTGATATGAGTAGAGAGATCTCTTCGAGGTGAAGGGAATGAAGGAAGATGAGTGTTCAGGGTGACAAGCACTTGTTGCTGGCTAGACAACAAGACAGCCAGTGGTGGAAGTGCGGGAATCGCTTTTCTCGTGAGTTCGCATTTTCATGTGAACTGTAAAGCAAATGGGCAATCTTCACAGTGATATGTAGAAGAAGGATCCCGGGCCTTTAACATTTGTCAATCCTTTCAGGCTCTCGGACTGATCGACGGCGAGGTGCAAGTTCACGCCCTGGAGCCCCCGAAGCGTCGTGACTCCTCGTCCGCGAGTCTCGAGCAACTCTGTCAGCGACTCGGCAATAACCTCGTCGCCTGACTTCCCTCTTTCCTTTTCTCTTGAAGAAAGAACAAACTTTTCATTTCGATCTCATTCATTGACACCACTTTCCCTCCACAGCACGCGATCCTCGTCACCTCTTGCCTCGAAAAAGAAGTCTTCCTCGGATGGAGAACATTTCCTTTGTTCAAATGCTGGTCGAGAGAGGAAAAAGGTCTCATCGCAAGCCTTTTTCCTTCATGACCTCGCACGTCGACTCAATCCGGATCTCTTTGAAGTGAGCCTCCTTCAGATTCAGGGTCGGGGAAGAGAAAGTGAAGGTCTCGCCTGCCTCGAGCGGGTTACCCAACTGCATTCTCCCTGCTTTTTCTGCACTTCGTGAGAAGACCGTCTCGAGGAAGAAGAAGAGGAGCTGACCGCCAGGGCGACGGGGCGAATTAAGGCTGATTGTCATCCCCCGGCTCGTGGCTCCTTCAACGACCCATCCTCCACGTCCTTTCCCTTGTCCCATCACCTTCCCTTTATCTTCCTCGACTAACTTCATGACCATTCAATCCTTGAAAGAACACTCATGCGCAGCCATTTTCTCCGGAATGTCGGGGTGTGTTCGCTGGACGACCGTTTTGAACCATTGAAGTTTCTGTGCTACTCTCGGTTTTATAAATTTCTTATGAACATCGCTGACGTCCCGTCGTCAATGCTGAAGAATCATTGTTTTGGGTTTATTGCATTCAGAACACATGGGTTCCCGTTAAGATTGTGCAAGAGTCAGAGCGATGATCTGAGAAGGAAAGGGAGGGAGGGGGGGGGGCATGTCTGGGAGGGGGTCTATTCCAGGGGAGACGACTCTCCTCGGCCATCTCACTTTCTTCCCTAATTGGGTCAGCTCTCTCGACTCGCCGACTGTCCCCCTTCCGCCGACGAGATCCACGCAATTCTCTTCATAATCACTTAACCTTTATCCTCTCCTCCCCCTCCCCTCCCCTCTCTCCTCTTCGGTCTCAGCTCTCTGAGAGATGACGGATGAGATCTTCTTCGATGTAGACTCTTCGACGGCTTCTTTTTGTTCTTCTCCGAGGAGGTCTCCCTGTGAAATGGACAATCGCGACCTCCGTCTTCTCCTTCTTTCCCTTCTTCCTTCCTCTCCTCGATCTCGTTGCTTCCTGGATCTTCTCCCCTTCCAGACTTTCTCCTTCCTCTTCTTTTTCTATGTTTGCTCTCTTCCAGAAACAACAACACCCTAATTTGTGAAGACGTCCAAATTTCCATGGAAGCCGTCCTTTGACATCACGACGGCCTCCACGCCCTTGCTGTGGCTGTCAACAGCTTTGGGGCAGCCGGTCTTTGCTCCTCGACGAGGAGTCCTCTCAGTCTGTTCTCTCACCCCTCCGGGTGCTCTTAGAACATCGTCCGTTTCTTCCGCCAACTAGCTACAAATCGGAGACTCGCCTCGTGCGTGAGTAGTTATGACGACAGCTCCGGTCACCTCTCTGCTTGCTTCTGATCGTGAGAACTCTTGAGAGAGTTCCCAGTGTCGGTACATTTTCATCGTCTTGGACTTACCATATTCCTTGTTGTCTTCGCTGACGTCTCTTCTCAAGTAAACATCACAACAACTTTCCAGTTTCTTCCTTGAGAGAGTTCCACTTTCCCCCTCTATTACCGTATGTTTTCGCTTCTCCAATCAGCAGTCTGCTGATGTCAGCGAGGGGCGAGTATTCCTGGGAATTACCCTCAAGCCACAAACATCACATGAAGTTGCGCAGGAGAGGCTCGTCGCGGAAATCCTGGACGTCGAGGAGAAGAAGTAGGAGCGGTGACCGCCGCGAGGGTTCGAAAAATTGCCGCCGTCGCGCGTCTTCTTAATTGCTCGGTGTAGTTCGTCTCTCATGTACGAGGGGATTCTCAATTATGAGCCTCCGCCCCTCTCCCCTTCCCCTCCCTTCAGATCTCACTTCCCTCCTCGTAGGGGCAATCCCCGACTTCTACAGGTGCGACTCCCCTCTCCACGTCCTTGATGTCATCTCCCCGGGACAGCTAAGAGAGGGGCGCACTTCCGAGAAGGCGAGCAGCCGCGAGAAGAAGTTTTTGCCGAGCATGCGGGTCATGAATTAGTCGTGCGAAGCCTGGTCCGACGTCGTGAGGGAGGACTCGATCAGAGGGGAAAGCGAGGGAGACCGGGCTTGCACGCACCTCTTCTCTCCATCTCATTTGACTCCGGGTTCATCTCTGTCAATCGGATGTTTCAGGTTGATGATCTTATTCCTTTGACTGTGTACGAATGTTCAATGTCGCATACCGGGTCCTTTGGAAATTTGTATGAAGCTTTCTCAAGTTGCACTTTGCTCGTAGTCCTCACAGTGCGAAGGCGTCTCCTTCTCCTTCCCTTGAATGCTCGAATGTGCTTTGCCCGGGTGTCACGAAGCCGTCTATTGAATAGCCCTTGAACATGGCGATTTGAGCTTCATCCCCCTTTGATTAGACTTGGCTCGACACTATTTAGTCCTTTCAATCCTTCCATAATCTCCTCCTCCTCAACCCCCTCGTTCGCTCTTTCAGTTTGTGCTTCTCCCAGGTCATGTGCTGTTTGTCTTTTGCCATTTGTGGGTTTGCCTCGAGGAAGTCTTTGGGTTCTTCAACAATATGGCGGTGTGGGAAGGGAAGGCGATGGTGTGACGATAGAGACAGCGTCTCTCTCCTCTCCCCGACGGCCTAGTTGTCCCTCGGATGGACGAGAAGACGCCCGCTTTTGTTTTCGGGAAGAGATCCCAGAGAGAAGACGAAAAAGTGTCGCTCTTCTCCCTCGCACCTCGACGAATTCCCGGGATTCCTC
>JAQIXL010001053.1:0-21298 GCA_034700245.1 Poikilolaimus oxycercus
AATCGGTCTTGGAAAGTCCCGAGATGTCAGCATATTGTTGATCGGCCCAAACAAGTCCTTTCCCGGGTCTCGCTAGTGACCTATAAGTCGATTAACAAGGTTTTTATTCCCTGTCGTCCACGTCAATGATGGCCGGTCAAGTCTTTAACCACGTCATTAAAATCGACTGGGACGCGAATGCAGCCGGTAATCGAACCAATCCGCGCCTCCCAATCAGCGACTTTTTCATCGCGGGAATTAAGTTTCGCTATGAGGTTTTGTCGTTTTCACTTTGGCATCTCATTCCCACTATAGATTGGCCCCGTGAGTCCTGGTTCAAAGTATTCAGCTTACCAACACGGCCTTCGAATCAAGGTGGTCGATCCGCGGCTGCCCGAATTTGACGCTCACTGGCAAATTGCGTTAAAGCTTCGCTACGAGTGGAATGGGAAGATGATGACTGAGACTACTGATTTTCTGTTTAATGCCGACAGACAAATCTTGCAGTTTTTTCATTACATTTGCCCCACATGGAACAGTATTCGCTGCTATTGGACAGTGTTATCTTACGATATTCATCCGTACCGTAAACAATTTCTTAGCGGCAACGCTGTAGACGAAGAAAGGAATTCCGAACTGAATTTTCCAGTTCATCTTGTGAAAGATAACCAAACGGTTCTTGTCTGTAAGGAACGTTTGAGCTTTAATTCAGAATTCTTCAAGCGGCATTTCAATTCGCCGAAAAACGCGGAGAAGCTAACACTGGACAACCTTGGTTTGAACGACTTTATGGACTATCTTTACTGCACGCATCCGCCGTTTGTTGAGATGTCACTCCGACGACTGAGCAGCACATTTAAAATGGCGAAACAGTTTGAAAACGCTGCCCTTGAAGATGCATGCAGAAATTTTGCCGAGGAATTTACTCCAAAAACGGCGGAAGATCGATGTCAACTCCTAAAATGGGCTCAGGGCGCTGGTATGCTCAATTTATTTGAGAAAACACTCAAACTCATGGTCAAGAAGGATTTCAACGGACTCGACGTGACTGCATTTAAAGACGAATATCTCTCGCAATTGCTGACCAAATTAATTAATTATGGACAGTCGCTTTTTGGTAACTTCTTTTCAAAGCTGTTGCCCAATTATAAGCCAAAATTAGTTCTCAGCACATCACATAATTTTTTAATCGACAAAGCACTAGCCGAAGAAAAGACCTACGACTACACCATTTACATTGAGGGTCACGATGCGAGGCCGCCAATTTATGTTCGAAAAGCGCTTCTCGCGACGAATTCCAAATATTTCAAGACGTTGTTTTTCGGCAATTTTGACGAAGCATCGCAAGACCAAGTGACCCTCAAGAACATCGACTACAACGAATTTCTTGAATACGTTCAAGAAAACTATCCGCCATATCGCAAATTGGACATGCAGCGTGTTGGAATTTTAATGAAACTGGCGGATTGCTACCAAAATGAGAGCCTCCTTCAGAACTGTGAAGACTTTCTCGCACGCAACGTGACAAAAGAGTCTCGATGGCATGCTCTTTACTTGGCAAATGACTATCGCCGTCAAAATCTTTTTAAAAATGTTTTGGCCGATTTACAGAAGAACGATCTTAGCAAAATGGACATCAAAAGCGTTGTTCAAACGTTCGACAAGAAAAACGTCGAACTGCTTTTGAAGGCCATCTTGAGTCTCATAAACTGACTCTTGAATAAATTTAAGCAAACGTGGGTATTCAGCAAAAAGAATTGGCATTAGAAGCATGCATTTATCAAAAATTAATCTGTGAAAAGGGGACAATGCAAATTTAGAAAAGCTCGCTTTAAGCGAGCGCACATCGTTGGAGCCTTACGGAACCGAACTGAATTACACTCGAGCGCCCTTTCCTCCTTCAACACGTGGTGCCCCGAGAACTATCACCTCTCCATCTTTTACCTCACACTAGCAGCTGCTTGAGAGTGCTGGCGAATGAGCTCGAGGGTAGGCTAGGTCCGAGAGCCTCTGCGAGAGCCAGTCTTTCACCCGCTCATTCTCCCACGTTGCAGGCCCTCATCATTCGCGCTGGTGCACGTTTCAAGTTTTCACTTTCAGTGCTGAAAATGCCCTCGTTCAATGTGGACAACCTACGTGTGGGGGACGAACACAATGCGCATCTCTTCATTCGGCGCCATTGCCTGATTGATCGCAATGGCCAGCTTATTCGTGCTCCAAAGGTGATCGATGAGACCAAACTTGACCAGCGTGGGCTAGAAGTCTCACTCGGCCTCACAATTTCTGAGGATACGGAGTCTCGTGAGCTCTACACAATCTTTGATTTCGCAGGCCGTCAGTCAGCCTCTCCAAAGCAGTGCTTCACGACTTACGGGTGTCAAACGTCTGATTGTGAGGTTTGCGCTGTGAAATTCCTCCTCTAATCTTTTACGATCATTAGGTCTTTGACTATGTCGTTGTCACTCAACGAGCAGTCTTGCGTCATCTGGCCTTGCTTACAAAGAACAAAACCGAGAAGGATTGGGCAATGGTGGCGGCCGCGGTCGGCGAAATTCTCCTCATTCAGCTGCACGCCGGGTGCGAAACGTGGGCCTCTTACGCGCCGGCAATTAAACTCGAACAGTTTTTCACTATGGTGAGTTCGAAAGAGGAACTTTTGTGTAAGACGCTTGAAGAATGGCGAAATCGACAACACTGATATGATGGGAGTCGTTTCTGCTCACCTCAAGGGGCACTGTGGGAAAACCATTCGACTCTTCTATGCAGGCGAGGTAGATGTGACGAAAACCGACGGTGAATCAAATTTTATGCTTTTTGACTCTGCTTCAGGTACATGGTGCGAAGTCAAGATGGCGAATGGCTCTTCTCGCAATATTGAGTATGCTAGTGAGCGCGGCGTCTCCGTTCCACAAAGGAAGCAAAATGAGCGTTTCATGACTAACATGTCCCTCAAATGGTTTCTCCAACTATGGCTAACAGGAATCGACGAAATGGTGATTGGATGGACTGAAGAGGTATTACATACCGAGATTGAAACAAATTAACTTTTTTAGCGCCCCATTGATGCAGGGGTCAAGCATTCAAGAACGTCAATTGCAGGAGGGAAACATCCGGTGGAGAAGATCCTGAAAGAGGTTTGGTCATCGTTTATTAAAATGGGGTTGGCATTCGGGAGCGTAAATCGAAATTTTCGGCATTTTTAAATTTAAATGTTTAAACTTAAAAGGTTTTCGAAATCCTGAAAATGTCGCAGTAATCTCGCTTACAATCCTATTTTTCTCTCTTAAGACAACGGTGCTGAAAGCTGAAGCACTCGAAACGGCTGGCAGCAAAATTTACTGGAAATGGAGGCGCAACGATCTGGAGAAGACGCTTCATGGTTTGCTTGAAGCAGTTCACAACGAAGCGCTGAAGCCCGGCCACAAAATATTCATTTGGCACAAAAACAACTCAGACTCTGTTGAAATTCGAAGCTGGGAAGAAGCCTTCACCGATCCGACGGTTCCTGAGCAGCTTCGGCCAACAACGGGCACTCCATTTCCTCTTGACAACCTGATCAGACTTCTTGAACAAGAATGAGCTTGGACTGTTCATTTTGTTGTTGAATTATTGTTTGGAAGTTAGTAAAATTGTCTTGTGCTACTTGTTGTTTCCAACAAGGGCAACAAAAAGATTATGAGTATCTTGAACGAGAATAAGCTCCTCAAGATATGCTCACTTCAAGATATATTTCTATCCCATAGTCGATGATGCTTTAGGTAAATTGAGCCATGTGGCTGATTGTGAGCTAGTACAACAACATAACAAGTATACGTTTATCGCACATTAACTCTGAAATGCCATAAGCATTGCAGAATAACGAGAGAAAATTTATTCTAGTCGGCATCCCATCCCAGCCAATTTTCTCTGAAAGAGAGTTTCATTTGACAACTATCACACGACCGAGTGATAACATGAATCCTTTTCTGCTCATAAATATGGGTCGTGACTGTTGCAGGAAGACCTTGCACGAGCTCTGCCACATTCCAAGCTTCATGCCCAAGTACGATCGATCTCGACCCCTTGTTCCCCATAGTCCATCGACGAAGAATTGAGCGGAATCCGTCCTCAGTGATCCTCGGAGTCTGTCCGTAGAGCTCAAGACTTTTGATTGAGCAATCCAGAATTTGTTCGTCATCCATGTGAATAAAACGACGTAAGTGAGTAACGATGACTAGTCGTTCTAGACGCTGAACAGACAAATGTTGAAAAAATTCGCGAGGCACATCTCGATCGACAGAATAAAGCACGAGACTTCGAAGCTGATCAAAAGCCTCAAGAACTTTGTACAAAGCATTAAAATCTGTGCCACCGTTCATGCTATAAGTATGGTCCAGCTCTAACTCTGTGATAGTCTTTGGGAGATACGCAAGGGACTTCATAATTTTGACAGTTCCCAAACTGGTTGAAAGAGCCGCTGGTGCATACATGTGGAGAAGTTCCGCAAGCAAAATCTCGGCTTCTGTCGGAATTTTGACGCGAATTTTAACAAGACGCTTCCCATGAATATTGTAGAAGTCTCTGCAAATGTAGTCTTTTCCTCCAATTCTGCAATCGTATGCCTTTTTCACTTTCAAAACGTGTTCAGCTTGAGGAAAACGAACGACTCGCGGTCTTTTAGTGTGATCAGAATCGGGGAAAAAGCAGAAAAATCTATCGTTTGCGTATTCAATAAGAAGATTGACATCGTCGATCTTTCGCAAGTGCGACGATGATTTGCTGAAAAGGTCAAAAAGAAAGCTGCATACGCTGCAGCCGTCGATTCTCGGTAAAACTAAGGAATTGGGCGATGTGAACTAGCACGCCAGAATCCAGACACAAGAGACGAAATGTGGGGTTGGGCATCGTAACAGCCGATAGACAAGATAGCCAAAAAGTACAATGACAACACTTTTTAGCACTTTTTCGAGACGTCAGTCTGGATTTCCTTCTCGCTCATAGTGCTAACTGCTACTTGCCATTTCGGTGACCCGATGTCTCATACAGTTCCATCGCATTAATGACGTCCCCCTCTCCATGTGAGACGAGTGCCGATTCGACTCGGCAGAGAAGCAAAGCCTTCGTGGCGTGGTCAAAGAGATGCTAAATTCAGTTATACTTCTTTCGTTGAGCTTTTCGCATTGTTGAACTATACTTGGAAACGGGTCCACACAATGTTCAACAGCTTTCGAGCTCCCGAGGCCACTCGTTGACTATCATTTTTGCTCACTTTCAAGTGGATGGAGCGACGACCGCTCACAGTTTACATATCACGTCATGTGCAATGATGCACTCAAAAGGTTTGCCCAACCAGAAGTCGTGATGAATAAAACACCTCACTGCGCGTCAGTTAGTTCGAGCTTAAAAACCGCTTGTCGACTCTCGTTTTTTTAAGAAAAAACCTCTCTCGATCAATATAAGAAAAACAATTTCTGATTTTTTAGTTTGCCACGAGTTTTCTCACATCCACAACTCCACAAGTCCCAAGTTCGATGTGGAAACAAATGCGAAAACTGCTGCCCTCTACACTGGGTACTTTTTTTTCTTCGAAGCATTTCATGTTTCTTTCTCGAGTTTAAAACGTCCCCCTCTTCGCTGAAGTAACGTCGCTTTCCCTTCCTCACACATTTGCCTCGATGATGAAGCCCTTGAAATGCCGGCGCTTGCCAAGGGTTTCTCTTCTGCTGCTTCGTTTTCTCCTCTCTCTCTTTCCCCCTAGCCGTGTATATACCGAAAGGCACGTTGGGTCGAGGTGGCCGTCGCCAGGGGCGACGCCTACCGCCGCCGCCGCCGCCGCTCCCTCGACACCTCGGCCCCCTCACGAGTCGAGTTACTCCCAGTGTCGCTTGAAACTTCCATCTCTCCTTGTTGTCTCCAAACCGACTACCGTATCCCTTTGCACTGACGTTTTCGTTTTGAGAGGTGATGTTGATCTACGTAAGATATTGAGACTTGAATTTGATGAGAGCGTGAGATCTTCCGAAGAAACGTTGTGGGCGGATCTGAAGAAAGCGGGAAGGGTGGAGTGGTGTGTAGGTCAAATTATTTCCTTCTCTCACCTCTCGCCTCCTCCTCGCGCCTTCCAGACTCATTTCTCAACGACAAATCACCGCGTAAATAGTCAACAGCCTCTGATGAATGGGTGGATTCGAGAAATTCTTACCGGTCGAGGAAGTGTCAATTGAGCCTCGTGGGTTATGGTCTGGTCCGTCTGTCGTTCTTTCTTTCGATGAGAGATTTGACTCACATTAAGGTAGTATCCGTGTGTTTTAAAAGGCCTCCTCGTGAAGCGTATTCCATTTGAAGAGAAAGCAGCTCAAAAATTATTTTCGTGTTTGTGACGTTTTCTCGTCTCTTCAGAAAGAGTCGCAATTATTGCCACTGCTGTTCCGTCATGCTCAATGCTTTGCTTTGCAACTTAAGCATTTTCTCAAAGTCGCAAGAAAATCCGCCATCGCCAATTATCTTGACGTCTTTACCATATCACAAGCCAACTCATTGCAACACATCGCACTTTCTTCTCTTGCTCTATTTGTCCTTCTTCTTTCCCGTCATATCCCTCGAGAGAAAAGAGCGCATGGTATTTCTAATCCCGCTTGTTCACCCAACTAATGAGTACGTTTCATCTTTCCGTGACGAGGTTGAGACTCAAAATTGCCTCTCCCTTTTCGATCAAAAGAAATTTCTCCTCGTTTCCCCTTCTCCTGCGTCACACCTGCCTCTCCGGTCCCAGGTTTCCATTTCTTTCTCTGTTCACTCTGTTCAAGCTCGCCACAATTCATTCTCACCTGCTTTTACGTGCTTTTCATCCTGAAACCTACATCAGCCAAGCTTTTCAGATACAGTCAGAGATGGTCCGCGGAGACGACGCTCTGCCCGCTCTTCCGTCTACAGCTGCAGGCTATCCAGCGCACACTGCAGGGTAAGCGCGTATTTTTACGTCTAAGTGGTGCAGTGGTCGTGTCGACATTGTACCATTCAGTAGGTGCGGCTTCGGTGCCAAAGGGGGTAATTTTTCGCCGAGACTTCCCGTAACTCGAGAGCAATCACGAGCCGGTACGCCGTGAAAAAGTGGAAAAACGCCCTCGCACGCGTGCTTTAGGAGAGGGAGAGGATGGAGAGGGGAGAGAGTAGAATTTGATTTGATTGCCGCTGGTGGCGGACACCACAGGTGCCAAGCAGGAAATCGAATCCCCGCGGCAGGACTGGAGACTCCAAAATACGCCTGTTGCTGATCTTCGAGAGGAAGAGAGATTTTGGTTCCATCAGAGGACAGGGGAAAGAGGGAAAACAGGAAATAGTCAGTTGTGGATCCGGAACAAATGGTGCGACTTGAGTGGCATGGCAACGCTATCAACAAGGGAGCAGATCGACGTTGAAATAGGTAGTGAAGAACGAAGCTCGATCTTTTCAAGTGAAACACTTTGAGACGGAAGATCATTTGGACACAATTTCGTTTCGCAACATTAGCTGTCGATCTAAAGGAATCCTCAACCCAACAATCAGTAAGAGTTTTGGCCAAAGTATAATGAATAGACGCAGAAACATCTTCAGACGCGACTCTATCAGATGATCAAAAGCATTTGGAAAACTTTTGAAGATTCTTTATGAACTCATTGGAGAATTTAAAGTTGAAGAAATTCCGAAATCCCGATTGAGTGTTTGCTGTACTGCACCATTTCCTTTGGCTGCTGAAACAGAACGGCTTTTCGTCGCCAGACAAGAACAGTCTTCCGTCTGCTTTAGTGCAGTAGAAATGATTTGGAACTTGGCACACGTGTAATCGCGAGGAAATCGCTCATGAGGCACATACTGGCATTCCTCTCGTTCTGAAACTCAACCGTTTTTCTTCCAACTTTCCCTTTCGAAAACACCCCATGCTCGTGCCAAGCGTGCGTATTCTGAATTCTCTTCACGTTTACTACTCGTCCCATTTCACTCAAATGAAGTCCTTCAAGGGCTTTCTGTCGCATGGCCGAGGGAGGGATGCTGAAGCCAATAGGGAAACGATCGAAGGGCAGGAGGAAGGCGTGTCAAGGCAACGACGAGGAGGGAATGGCAAGGGAAAGAGATTCCTCTGAGAGACGCCTTCATCTGGTGGGGTTTCACCTGTTTTTGATTTCATCGCGCGCGCACGGCCTCGCAGGTGTCTTGAAATGTTTCTCTGGCCTCTTTCGTTTACTGAAAGTTTCTATACGTTTCGTCATAAAGCTGTAAGGTGTTTGGAGAAAAGCTGATGCTGACCTTGCCCGCCTCAACTCTCTGAAGATTTTCCCATTCTGGCAGACCTAGCCATGTTCTTCAACTTCAAGCAAAACTGTCAAGATCTATAATCTGCTACGGTAGTTTTGAGCGAGGAAATTGCACGTCTGTCAACTGGGGTACCGGGTCATTTTCTTGAGACTTCAGCTGGTGATGATAACTACCAGGTCAGGTATGAACTTTCGATGTCGCTGTTTTCCACGAAGACATCTGGGTTGCGGATGATATTCAGCTCTCCTCTCGTGACGTCTTTGCTCGTCAGCAGCGTCAGAAGA
Source organism: Poikilolaimus oxycercus (assembly GCA_034700245.1). NCBI lineage: Eukaryota > Metazoa > Nematoda > Chromadorea > Rhabditida > Rhabditidae > Poikilolaimus > Poikilolaimus oxycercus. The sequence goes on from JAQIXL010001053.1 coordinate 8,535, forward strand.
CGGGGTTGGGCGGTGTAGAAAAAAAGAAGCGGGTCGTGATTTTCCTCTCACAAGGAGCATTTTCGCGGCTCTGATTGTGAAGTCATTGCCAGCCAGGTCTTGCACGCGTGTCGGTTTCAGAGTCTGCATACAAATGATTGCATCGCTTGCTTCTTGATCGGCCTCGCCTCCAATTTCTTTTAAAATGTTCCGTTGAAACTACTAAATCTAAGTAAATATCGTACTTCAGCCTCTAAACCGTTTCATTTCAGGTTCAAGAATCGTCTCGCCGAACAGAACGAGAGCTTCATGAACCGGACATACACGATCGACACGAGAAAAGGTTCGAAGAGTCTGGACACGAAGCCCGAGGACTTCAACCTCGCCGGTCTCACAGGTAAATTGACTAAAGGTCAACAAAATATTTTCCAAATGTGACGCATTTTCCGTAATTTTCTGTCTCGCAAGAGCTGAAGAGCTGAATCCCGCGCGACGACAAATTATCTCGTGTGAGGATGGATGAAAGCAATCTTCGATGCTTTCTCCGATAATGAGGGAGAAGTGGGGAAAACATCATCGGATATAGTGCTAGTGAATGAATTTTCGACAAAACAAAAGGCCACAATCGAGAATTGTGTTCGAAGTCCGGTTCAAGGGAGAAATGCGAGGACTCAAAGAGCTAGGTAGGATTGTAGTCAATGCAATACGTTGAAGCCAAGACTTTGGACCGTGTGAGAACGGCTGCGAATGTCTACGTCGTAGAGAGAAATTCGACATTGGGAACTCTTTGGTGTCCGTTTATGGAAGTTCCCACAGGAGTACACGACGAATTGCTGTATAGCATCACATTCTATTTTCGCAAAGCATCTGAAACGTATCCAATTGTTAATGATGTGAAGACAGGTGCAGTATACCGAACTATCGTCCCACTTCGAGTGTCATTTCTTTAAGACGACTTTGAAACGCACGTAACTAAAAGCATTTCTGTTAGTGAAACAATCAACCTGAACGGCTCTACACATTAGAAAATCAAAATTGTCAAATTAATATCAAGAAACTGAAACGCATTCACCAATTCCGCTTTCAGATGCTCTCAATGGATATTTCCCACGCACTCGTTCGGGCGGGGCTGTCAAGGTCACTGCTTCCTCTTCGCCCACCAAGGATCAAGGACGGTATGTGTTTCAAAACTCTCCACCATTCATTTCTTGCTTCAGATCCTCAAGTGAAAACAGTCTCTTCGGGAGTTCCAAGCTTCCTCAAGTCAAGCAAGGCAGTCACGAGCAGAAATGCACTCAACGTCCATGGTCGAGGACTCACGCCGAGTTGCAGAAATTCAAGGACGCCCTGAAATAAGCCCCGCTCTTTCCTCCTCTCCCCCTCATCCCGAGGGAATTTCGAATTGGCAAAAGTTCAACTCAACTCGGTGTGTGAAAACATGTTTGTACTCCAACTCTCCCCCTCTTTCTTTTGAATAATTTGTCTGTCGCCAATATTTCTGAAACTGTCTATGATATTTTTGGATCCAAAGATAAACAGGGCACTCAACGAGGATAAGATTTAAAGAAAAGTTGACGCTTTTACAGGTGAAAACGACGAAAACGGTAGAATTGCACACCATGCAACATTTAAAAGCGGGTTGCATCATCATCGCATGCGCTCTGCCATGTTGCCCATTCATTGAGCTACAGCCGTGATGAGGCACGCGTCCTTCACTTTGTCACATTTCTTGCGCGTCATTTTCGCTAACAAGCCGAGCCCCTCGTCGTCTCACTCCCTTCCCGTTTGCCCTTCGTGAGAGTTCGCTTGTATGGGGACACTTGCCTGCACAAAGCATTTATTCCGGGGAAAGCAACAAATGTGTAAAAAGGAAAGCTTGTCGCTGTATTTCAGAAAGCAAACAAATTGAAAGCGCTTTAAATGTTGAAAATTGGTAATTGTTTTGAATAAAAAAAGAATACTCTTGTAGCACGTCGCGGAAAAAATCGATGATATTCACAGTGAAGCAAAAAGCGATGAATTAGTTAGTCCTTTTTATATATACAATTTATCCTGTTTTGTGACAAAATAACGAAATAACGTTTTGTTCAGTTCTCGAACACCCTTAGTCCGATCGGACTGAAACTTCACAGATTAATAGAGCTTTTAATGCTCTATCGAATGACACCTAACATTCCCAGAAAACGACTGAAAAAAGATAGCAACCAAGGGGGAATATAGTTTTTTGTCCATTTCTAAAGGAAACGTTATAATTTTATTTTCAGTTTTCAAACACCCTTAGTCCGTTCACTCTGAAAGTTAACAATGATGTAGAGAATTTTATGCGCTTTCAAATGGCGCCAAACACTGCCAAAGAAAGACTGAAAAGAACTTTAGCAAGCATGGAAAACATGATTTTTCAAACAGCTCTAGGCTGAATTTTTGATCTGTCCACTTTGATCTACCGAAGAGCCTTCTATTTGTCGCTTATATTTTAGCAGCAGAACGAGCTTCATCCTTAGAACCACCTCGAGCTTTCAGTATTGCTGTTTATCCCATTATGGCTGGTCCCGCATCCTTTAGTAAGAACCAGCCCTCATAATCACTTTGTTAGTCTTTTGGTGCTGAACTAACTGGGTGAAAAATATTAGAAATGTGGAGTCGTTGATTAGACAGGCCCACTTGTCCAAGCATGTTTAGTGATTAGAGGCCGGAATATTCCTTAGTCGCATGGGATGCTAGTCTACTAATAGGGGATTTATGCTCGTAGAGTGTCTCGCGGTTTCATCAGTCCGTCAATTCGTCTTCTTCACTCCGCACTCTACATAGTGTCACCTCCTTTGATTTTCTCCACATATTCTCGGCATCGAATTTGAGAACGATGGCTGCGTTGTCCGTTGCTCTCCTGAATTTGTGGCATTTGAGCCCATCGCAGGTTTGCCCACAACCAGATTTTGGCAGGCAGACGTGATTGACAGGCAGGCATTGATTTAGATTTCGGCTTCTTGTCCAAATTTCTATAGAGAGACGCTCGAGAGGATGACGACCAGCAATCCATTCCTTGAGAAGTTGTCGAATTCCGAGGAAAGTGACCGAGTTGTCCACCGAAACAGTGATGCGACGGCAGTTTAGCTTCTTCAAAGAAGCGTCTGTAAGTTCTGGCACCGACAGACCACCCTGGATCGAAAGGCTCACCAGATTTTGACAGTAGGGATGCGATAGTAGATATTCCCATTCGGGAGTCTCACCACTCTGATGAAAGAATTTCAGCTTCTTGATGCTTGTTCTTGCGACAAGATCAACGAAATGCCTCATACAGTAAATGGAATAGCCAATTCGAAGTGAAGTCACACTTGGAAAATACGAAAGAAGATTGACGAAGCCGCTTTTGGAATCGTCTCCTCCACCGAAGTCAATCGAGACTATTTCGTAGTGTTTCGCGATGATCCGAGCAACGGTTTGAACGACTTCAATAGGGTTTTCCTTCAATGTAGCTAGCAGCCATTTGTTGGTCGAGGAGTGATCACGGACAAATTGAACATTCATCAAAGCCGATTGAATCACGTCGAGTTGCTTCTCATTTTTGACGTTTTCACTTGAGTCGATTCCCAGAAGCCAACAGCGAATGGGCTTCTGCTCATACTGACGAGTCGTTTCGAAGTGAATTCTGCCGCCGCCGCCCGTTGCAAAACCAATCACAACTTCAACATCGGTGTCGGTGATCTTCTGCGAATCGATAGCATCGAAGTTGTGACGAAGAAATTTGAAGAAGAACTTGCACAGTCGTTGACAACGATACACATCTCGAACGTTGACGTGATGAAAAATATGAATGAGGACATCAGGAGGCAATCTCTCAGAGAGACCTCGATTCGGACTGCCCATGTTGGCTTGAGACTTGGGTTGGCGCGAGGTAGAAAACATGGCGCGAGAACATGGAACAGCGGCCGACGTTGCTCTATTCAATCAATCACGAGTCTCAAAGAAGACGCTCCACATGTCCATGATAAGACACGAGTCCTTCGCCTCCATAGCCGCGTACCTTGTGCGTCGTTTCCTCTCGTAATCAGACCTTTAACGGCCTCGCACCCTCGTCCCCCCCCCCCACCCCCCCCCCAATTTCTTCCCCTTTAGTCCTCGGAATCATTTGCTTGTCTGACTTGAACAAACCGTTTACTACCGGAAAGCACAAAAAAGTATCGTTGATTGAGGAAGTAGACGTGCTGGAAGTTTTGGGAGACATCGCACAAACAGTTCTGTCGAAACTCAACAATTAAACAGCATCACAGTTTAGTGTTATGTGTACGCTATAAGTTGGAGATGATGAGGAGAGCGTGAGAATGATAGCTGAATTGTTGGTCGTTTTAAAGAACTCGTGACGAAAGTCTGTCACCCGCTGTTCAACAATTCGTTGACAATGTGGCTCCGGTAGACAAACATGGCCTCTAGGCAAGCACTCAATGTCAATTAATTCTCTGTTTCTTCTTTCGCCGTCCACTGACAAGGAGAGACTCTTGAGCGGATGTCGGCCAGCAATGCATTTCTCGATTAAACGTCTAATTCCAGTTGAAGTAACGCGATTAATCACTGAAATCTGAATTCTTCGACATTTTAACTCCTGCAAAAGGTCATCCGTCAGTTGTGGAACTCCCATTGACCCGTTTATGGCCAAGCTGCTCAATCTGTCACAGTAAGAGTGCGATAAAAGATCGCCCCATTCGGGATTTTCAAAAACGTGATGAACCAAATTCAACTGCTTGATATGTGTCTTTGCCAGAATGTTAACAAAACGGCCCATGGTGTACGAGGAATGCGTGACTCTGACCGAGGTCGTATTAGGAAAGTGCTGAAGAACGCCAAGAAGTTCGCTTTTGAAATCATTGCCTCCAGTAAAACCAATCGAAATGACTCGATAATGCTTTGCAATTACTTGAGCAACGACTTGAAGGGCCTCAGATGGGCTTGTAAGCAAGTGGTAAGCAGCCACCTACTACTCGTAAATTGATCAGGAAGAAATTGTATGCAAGCTGATTGTGAGTCGCCGGATGAGTTTTTCAAATGGCTGTTCACATTGATGGTGCTTGGTCTCGTGTCAGACTGTTGTAAAACCCACCAGCGTTGTTTTCCACGTACTTGATCGGTTGTTTGAAACTCAATATTGCCGCCTCCGCCGTCTGGGAATCCAATTGATAGTTCAATAGTCGTATCGGCAATCTTCTTCGGTTGGATGACATCAAAGTTATGACGAAGAAAGTTGAAGAAGAACTTGGAAAGTCGCGAGCATCGAAACACATCGCGGACGTTGCAATACTGAAAGACGTCAACGAGGATGTCCCGCGGCAAAGTTTCAATGCGCCTTCGACTCATCCAACCTTCTTTCTTTCTCATCCGACTCTTATAAAAGTAAAGCGCGCATTAGCCAAGAACACAATTAGCAGCTAGATGCAGTTGCTAATCGTGGAATGAGGAGACCTGGAACTAACAAATTGAAGCTTTAGAAACATTTCGCTGCCGTAATATTGCAGCATCAAACTATGTGACGCAGCATCTCTGTCACGTTGTTCATTCACTCTACTACAACTCTGACGAGGCACGCATAATTTGCTTTGTCAAGTACCTTGTACTCCTTTCCTCTCGCACTTCACTTTTCAACTCACTCCCTTCTCGGTTTAACCTTCGCCATGATTTGCTTGCTAGAGGCTCCCTTCACAAACTATTTATTCCGGAAAATCAATGTGTAAAAAAAACTTTAATTGTTACTGGAAAAATCATTGACATTGCCGGCGCTTAAAATGTTTCGAAAACTCTGATTGTAATGGAAAATAATCGTCAGCAGAATGCGGCAAAATTGCTGATGCAATAATGCTGCAAATAGATAATGCAGACAAACCGACAGTGGAATAAAAAGCAAGTGATAGAGTAGTCTAGTTATTAAGTGAGCTATATAAGTGTGGAGTCTCGTAAAGTTACTTCCTCTTCTTCACAACACACTCTAGTGTCACTTTCACCTCATTTCGAACGATGCCGGCTATCATACGATGGCTATGAGAACGACGGCTATCATCGACGTCGAGTTTGAGAACGATGGCTGCGTTGTCTGTGATTCTCTTGAATTTATGGCGTTCAAGCCCATCGCGGGTTTGTCCACAGCCAGACTTCGGCAAGCAAACGTGACCGAGCGGCAAGCAATCACTGGAATCTTGTCCTATTGTCCGATTTTCTAGAGACAGATGCTCGAGAGGATGGCGACCAGCGATGCATTCCTCGAGAAGTTGTCGAATTCCACCGAAAGTGACCGAGTTGTCCACCGAAACAGTAATACGACGACATTTCAACTTGATCAAAGAATCATCCGTTAATTGTGGAGCCCTCAGAGAACCCTGAATCGCTAGCCGATCCAGATTTTGACAGAAAGGGTGCGCTAAGAGATAGCCCCAGTCAGGTCTTTCACCTGCTTGATGAAAAAAGTTCAACTCCTTGACTTGCGTCTTGGTCAGAACGTCCATGAAATGCCGCATGCAGTACACATAATAGACGATTCGAAGTGACGTCACACTCGGAAATAGCGGAAGAGTATTGATGAAGCCGCTCTCCGAGTCGTCTCCTCCATCGAAATCAATAGAAACGATTCGAAAATATTTCGCAATAATTTGAGCGACAGTGTGCGCAGCGTCAATCGGATTGCCTTGACGAGCGACCAACCACCACTTCTTCTTCGAGGTTTTGTCTGGAATAAATTGAACGTCCATAACTTCTGGCACCACAACGCTGGATTTCTTTTTCTTCTTGGGGATGGAATTAGTGTCGAAATCCAAAATCCAGCAGAGACTGTTTCGACCGAATCGACGTTCGGATTCGAATCGAATATTGCCGCCGCGGCTCGTTGGAAAACGCACGAGAACCTCAACGTCGATATCGGCGATCTTCTCGGGGTCAATGATTTCAAGGCTGTGACGAAGAAAAGCGTTGAAAAATTTGTTGAGACGCTGACAACGAAATATGTCGCGGAAGTTTACATGATGAAAAACTTGAATGAGGACTTCTTCGGGGAGCACTTCAGAAAGACTTCGATTCGTAGAGCTTCCAATATGGGCCAACTTGGACTTGCGCGAAGTACGAGACATTTCGTAAGGCTTTCTTCAGTTGAGAGAGAAGAGTGTGTAAAGAGCGGGAAAGTCAGTGCAGGTCGTTTGGTGACGCTCTATGGACGAAAGAATTCCGAAGTGATTCTCTGTAAAAAATTTTTGTCGGTGAATTTTTGCTCGCACTAATTGAAACCTTGCTTCCAGTAACAGCTTCAGAAATATTTTGCGAAAGCAAGATTGCAACAATATGTAAGGTTTGCACGTTCGCTGCTGAATTGAAGCCCCGCAAAACGTTGTAGGCAATCAACTCACGCTCTCAGTCACGTTGCTCCATGCATTCAATCACGGGTCTCAGGGAGCGTGCTCTCACAGATTTTTTGCGACATGTATGCACATAAATAACCAACTGGGAAGGTGTTCTTTTTTTTTTTACTAAACCAATAACTTTATTTTCTCTCGGCAGAACGCTGATAAATCGACAATGCTCATAGTGAAACAAAAGTTTACATTGGTCTGCTTATTAGACAAGAAATGAAAAGAGTCTCGTTTTCTCAACGTCCATCAATTCTTCTTCTTCACTCCACACCTTAGAAACACTTGCATGGCGTCTCTCCACATTTCCTCTTCGTCAAGTGTGAGGATAATGCTTGCGTTGTCTGTCGTTCTCTTGAATTCATGACGCTCACGGTCATCGGCGATTGTTTCACAGCGTGACTCTGGCAGACAAACATGATGAATCGGCAAGCACTCATGCGGATCTCCATCTTCCGCATCGATGGCTAGATGCATTCTCTCAAGCGGGTGACGACCAGCAATACATTCCTCTAGAAGTCGACGAATTCCATCAAAAGTGACCGAGTTGTCGCCCCTAACTTCGATGCGGCGGCATTTCAACTGCCTCAAACAATCATTCGTGAGTTGCGGCACAGGATGAAAGCCGTCAATCAACAGAGTCTCCAAATTCTGACAATATGGATGCGATAAGAGTTGACCCCAGTCAGGCATTTGGCTTTCGAAATGGAAGAAGTTCAACTCCTTAACTTGCGTCTTTGTCAGAGTGTTCATGAGATGCCGCATGCAAAATATCGAAAAATGAATTCGGAGTGACGTCACGTTCGGAAAGAGTGGTAAGACGTTAATAAATCCGCTTTTCCAATCGTTGCCTTTGTTAAATCGAATAGCAGTGATTTGAAAATGCTTCGCAATGACTTGAGCGACGGTGTGCAAAGCTTCCACCGGGTTACTATGACGCGTTGTCACTTGCCACTTCGTCTTTGATGCTCCGTCAGAAATAAATCGGACACCCATTGTTTCTGCCATTATATCGCTTGGTTTATTTTCGTTGTTAATTGTTGAGTTATAGCCCAAGTCCAAATTCCAGCTCAGCATTTTCTTGCCAAACGGGCGTCCGCATAGGAATTGAGTTCCTTCATAATTCGCTGTGAGACCAATCGCCAGCTTTATATCGGCATCGGCGATCTTCTCCGGATCAATAGCGTCAAAATTGCGCCGAAGAAATGCGTAGAAAAATTTGCTGAGTCGCTGACAGCGAAGCACATCGCGGACGTTTGCGTGGTGAAAAATTCCAACAAGCACCTCGTCGGGAAACGCATCGGAAAGACTCTCGTTTTGGTGCAACTTCGATTTAGAGGAAAACATTTAGTGAGAAAAAAGCACTCTCCTTCGCTTAAACAGAATATCGTAAAAGAACAGAAAAGTCAGTGCAGGTGGTTCAAAACGCTCTATGGACAAAACAATTCTCACTCGTTGTGAATCTCTGTAGCAATACAAATGCTATTGAATAAATTGCAACATTTCAGCAAAAAGTCAACAACCAAAAGTTGAACAGAAAATGTTGAAAAACGAATTTGCAGACTGCACTGTCTTATTGCTGAAGATGAACAACAACATTTAGAGGGCAACCGGTGAGAAAGAATGCGGACGGTTCTCATTGTGAGATGAAGATAATCTACCAAGCAGAATGCAGACTTTAAAACGAATGAGGAGCTTTTTAACGACATTTTACAATATGACAGCGAGATTGCAGCACTAGACATAGCATGTTTACTCCTCGAATGCATTCTGAAAGAAGCTGATGTGTACGCAATTGTCTCACGCCCTCGGTCACGCTTCCCCTTCATTTCATTTCATTTATTATCTTTCATTCAATTACAAGTTCCGCCAAGTACAATTTTCATCTATAAGTATAATACAATATGATTCCTCGTGATTCACAGCTCTTTGCATCCTGATGCTTCGTCTTTCGTCGTACAATGAATCTGCTTTGTCAAAACGCAGTCAACAAGAAGCTTCTAGTGTGTCATCAAGATTTGAAGAGCAGCTTGTCTTATAAACTGGCCCCTAGTTGAGTCCATGGTTGTTGATGCAATACACGTGCTTATAAACCTTGAAAAACCTTTCTTTTAAAAACATTGACTTTCTTCTGTCATTCTAGCCAAACAATGAATGCGTGATTGCGACAAAATTGCATAACAGGTGCTAATTTAGAACCGCTGAGGTGCTAACAGTATTGCACAAGTGCGAATTACAAAATTGTTAAATAAAATGGCAAACGGTTTGCTCCATTAACTCGGCTATGTGTCTACAGCGCGATTGGGGACGGAAACGGCGGATGGGAGAGCGGTGGCTCTCGTCTTTGCCCTGCAGATTTAACCATGTTTAAATCCTTGTATAGTCGTAATCCTCGCGTTTTTTTTCAATTTGTCGTTTACCTTTGCTGTTAATGACAATCGTAGTGCCAACGTGGTTTTAGAGCAAAGCTTCAAAAAACAGCGCAATGTCGGTCGATCGCAATATCGAAATCTGGAGGACGAAGAAGCTCATCAAAAGTCTCGAAATGGCTAGAGGGTTCGCTTCAATTTCATAAGTCAAGCAATGCGTTCAGAAACGGGACCTCAATGATTTCGTTGATAATTCCTCCGCGTGATCAAATTGCTCGCGTTGCCAAGATGCTAGCGAACGAGTATGGAACCGCTTCAAACATCAAATCGAGAGTCAATCGTCTCTCCGTTCTGGGTGCAATAACTTCAGCGCAGAGTCGACTGAAACTTTACTCAAAGGGTGTGTTTTCGTCGTGATTAAGAAGTCCCAATTTCAGTTCCTCCAAATGGTCTCGTCTTGTATTGCGGAACCATCATCACGGACGAAGGCAAGGAAAAGAAGGTGTGTCACCGTGATCCCTTATAGTCATTTTGTAATTGCTTAAATTAATTTTCTTGTGCTGTATCGATAGTCATTTTTCTACTGTAGGTGAACATCGACTTCGAACCATTCAAGCCCATCAACATGTCGCTCTATCTCTGCGACAACAAGTTTCACACCGAGGCCTTGCGAGGGTTTCTCGCTGACGACACCAGCTACGGCTTCATCATTCTGGATGGGAACGGCTGTCTTTTTGGCGTTCTTCAAGGAAACACTCGTGAAGTTCTGCACAAATTCACCGTTGATTTGCCTAACAAGCACGGTTTGTCATCCTTTTTCATCTGAAATGCATCTAGGCCGAGGTGGGCAGTCAGCGCTTCGCTTTGCTCGTCTTCGAACGGAAAAGCGTCACAACTACGTTAGAAAGGTGGCCGAAACAGCGGTCGAGATGTTCATTCACAACAATCAAGTGACCGTTGCTGGTATAATCCTTGCCGGAAGTGCGGACTTCAAGACTGAACTTCACCTGTCAGGCATCTTCGATCAGGTACGGTAACTCAAAACATCTAATCCTTTAAATTTAGCGCCTGCAAGCAAAAATCATTAAAACTGTGGATATTTCTTGCTGTGGCGAGGACGGCTTCAACCAGGCCATCGATTTGTCCGCCGATGCTCTCTCAAACGTCAAATTTATTCAAGAGAAAAGGCTCCTCGGCAGTTATTTCGACGAAATTTCTCAAGTGCGAATTTTTTTTCACTTTAAAATAAGTTTTTAGGATACTGGAAGATATGCCTTCGGCGTGCGAGACACTCTTCAAGGTCTGGAGATGGGAGCAGTAAAGACTCTCATTTGCTCTGAAACCCTCGACATGATTCGCTGCCAACTGAAGAATGCCGCTTTAATGGAGACGGTTCTTCACCTTCGGCCTGATGAACAAAAGGACAAAAGCAATTTCATCGACAAGGAGGTTAGCTTTTGATGCGAGTTTCTGATCGTTTTAGACTGGCGCCCAGTTGGAAGTCGTGGAATCGATGCCTCTCTTAGAGTGGTTGGCCAACAATTACAAACAATTTGGAGCAACCTTGGAGATTGTCACGGACAAGTCACCGGAAGGCGCCCAGTTCGTGAGGGGATTTGGAGGCATCGGAGGTTGTTCTTTTTTAAATCGTTATAATTATTGCTTGCATAGGTCTGCTTCGATACAGCGTGGACTTCCAACTACAGGAAGTCGACGAGAACGACGACGATGTTGACCTTGAGGACTATCCTGACAATGAGTATTGACTAGAGACTCCCAAAATCGACGACACGGTTTCTTGCCTTCTTCATTTTTTGACTTTAGACAGACTGTTCCGTCCGGAGAAATCATCTCAGAAGATAAGGGAGAGTTCGCTGTAAAGACTGAAAATGAAAAGACGAGCCATGATCAGCAACGCCAGTTCACTAAAGATCCGACAAATGGAACAAAGCTCGCACTTTCCAACGTGAATCCAACTGCCGAGGATATTCTGCTTCGGTGAGTCTTCTGGTTTCTTCAACAATTTTGCAGTTCGAAATTGGACAACTTGGCCGAGAAGCACGAGAAGCACGCCGTCGTCGAGCGACCGCCACCCAACAGGGCTACTAATCGGACTCTGTGAATGAATGAAGTTGCTCTTGCTGACCATCTACCGCCTTCCGGTGACAAGACCGCCATTCTTCTTTTTGGTCCCCTTGGCTTATACAATATCCTGTGACATGTGACACGTCACGCGTGACATCGACCGGCCGTGTCCACAAATGACCTCAGACATTAGCATAAAGGTCTATGCTAATGTGGTATGCAAATGTGTTATGCAAATGGGTATGCAAATTTTTTGTATGCAAATTTTTAGTATGCAAATTTTTGACATGTAAATTTTTGAGATGCAAATTTTGACATGCTAATTTTAGTATGCTAATTTTGGGATGCTAATTTTTATATGCAAATGTTAGTATGCAAATCTTGACATGCTAACTTTAGTATGCAAATCTTGACATGCAAATTTCTGTAGGCAAATTTTGACATGCAAATTTTGACATGCAAATTTTAGTATGCAAATTTTGACATGCAAATTTCTGTAGGCAAATTTTGACATGCAAATTTTAGCATGCAAATTTCAGTATGCAAATTTTGACATGCAAATTTCTGTAGGCAAATTTTGACATGCAAATTTTCGTATGCTAATTTTGGGATGCTAATTCGGATATGCTAATTTCGAATTAGCATGCAAGCACACGTAGTTTTGCATCTGGCGAGAGCTCAGTGTAGCTGTCGTCTCCCGCGCTGGATGGTCGCCTCGCCTTCTCCTCTCTTCCAGTGGGTCACTTTCATTGGGGGAGAAAGGGTAGTCCTTCCTTCGTCCTCCTGTCTCCTCTGGGGACAGGAGAGAGGAGAGAGAGGTTTTCAACTTTTCTTTTTTTTCTCTCCAAGGAAGAAGAGAGAAAGGAAGGGAGGGAGGGAGGAGGGAGTCTTCCCTCTCTTCATCCCTTCCTCTTTCTTCGTGCTTCCTCTGTAGCATGATGAGGCACGGTGTCAT
>JAQIXL010001054.1:0-21295 GCA_034700245.1 Poikilolaimus oxycercus
GGTCGCCACTTCGTGGTGCTTCTTCGCCTTCTCGTTTCTCCACTTCTTCGTGTCGAGAGACTCGCAATAAAATCTTGACAAACCACGTTTCATGTTAAAGAGCTAAGTATTCATTCCTTGTGGAACAACATGCAGTGTCTCACATGTTTCTGGAGCATTTCTGCTGGCGTCGGCTAGCGACAAGGAGAATAATGCACGTTCAAATCACATATTTCTCAAAATTTATTGCGCCAATTACTCAAGAGATGCGGTGCATGCCTGAAAATGTCCCACCTCGGAAGGAGGAGTAAGTCTTACTTTTTGAGCTGCGTTGAAGGTGGCATCTAGCCTCAGAGAAAGGAACCGACCGCGTTGAGACTGTCCTTGTAGTCTTGATTCCACACATTGATAAAGTCTTTCGTATTTTTGTTCCAATACTGATTCACGGTGATTGTGTTCGGGTTTCCTGGCTCTATGTAAACCATTCCGATAAATTGGATAATTTCGTGCTTCTAAACGATGTGAAACCGTTTGAATCGAACGTGGTAAACCTGGTTGCTAACTTTCGCATTGGCCTCTGGTGCATAAGTAGTGTTCCTGAACACTCATGACAAAGTTAGAATGGCCAGAAGCTCCGAAGAAGTAGAGAATTCAGATGTTTCGGAATTTGCAATTGAATGCATGTTCTTCGAGACGCATTCAAGCGCTGTCTGGATCATTTGAAAATTTCGCTCGGTTATTCTTGTGACATGGAAGTTTCTTTTCAAACAAAAACTGAACACCTGAACAGTCGAACAACGTGGCCTTTGTACCGATCAATGAATATTCATAACAAGCGACGCTCTAGAACGTCGCGTCGTCACTTCGTAATGCATCTTTGACTTCTAGTTCATCCACTCATTCGCATCAAAGGACTTGCACTAAAATCTTTGCAAATCGCTGGTTAATCCTTGACGTTAAGGACTAAAATCTCGACGGGGCTAATATCATCAAACGTTTGTTCATCAAACGCTTCTCCGCAATATGGTTAAGATGATGAACGTGTTTCACGTCTGAACTCAGGTGCCAAAACATTTATTCAGCGACAGACTGAAGGCTGGCTGAAGATCACTCAATTGATGCTGTGCAGGCCTGAAAGTCTTCATTTCTTAAAGTTAAATATGCCACCGTTTGAGCTGTGTTGAAGGTAGCCGTCGGATTGTTCTGTACGTTGTCGCCAGCGAATCCATCTTTCGTGAAAACCCAGTAGTAGGCAAAGTTCTTAATGACCCAGTTCGCGTTCTGCAAATGGCATTTTCTAACTTCTAGAAAAGACAAACAGCATTAAGGCTGTCCTTGTAATTCTGATTCCACACATCGAGGAAGTCTTTTGTGTTTTTGTTCCAATATTGATTCACGGCAATCGTGTTGGCAGCTCCTGCTTCAACATAAACCATTCCAATGAATTGAATGATTTCATGATTCTAAAGATGGTGAACTTCTTGAATAATGGATCTCACCTGATTGCTAACTCTCGCGTTGGCCTCCGCTTTTCCGACGATGACATAATGGTCTTCTAAAATGATCGATAAATGGGTTTACTTCGGTGACAAACTGTTCACGGGATCCCACATGGCGTATGCCTGTCGCAGTTGTGCCGTGAAATTCGAGCTCCCCGTCATCAGTTTTGCATACTGCAATAGCAGACACAATATGCTTTCTTATTCTCTTATTACGTTTGCTCCAGCAGGATAGTTGAACGTTGCGGGCACCATGTAGCTTTGGTTGTAGTGGTAGAGCACATACGCTTGGCGATCTGGCAAGCAGTTTCAAGGTTAAAAAACTGACTGGTTGCTGTGTAATTTCTATTTCTCATGCGGTTCGTGACGTAAGTCGTGTTGCGGAACATGGCGTTGTCTGAGTCGATCCCTGTGGCCGAATTCGCATAAACTGTCATGTAGACGTATTCGAAACCGCAGAGCTGATCGCTCATGTTATTAGTGGTTGATGAAGGACGCAAACCTGCATGGCCAGCAACATCTTGGGAAAAGCAGCATGGTTCGATGCGGCGGCAACTTTAGTTACAAAACTCGCGGGCCATGTATAGAACGTGACAGGCAGTCCCACGGTGCTATTTGGACCGTACTGCAATCATGGCACTTTCATTTTTTAAAAAAGAATTGACATGCCAACGCTTCGATTGTGGACTTGTCAGATTGATTGAAGGCAAACATGACAGCTAAAGATTTTGCTTAACACAAATGTTTGCTACCGTGTGACGAAGTAGACACGTATCTCGGTAGAACTGAAGCTCCGCAAGAGCACGATTTCGTCGGCGCTCCACCCAAATAAGCGATCTTTACATAGTCCTGTAAACAGTATAAGACTGCTCTTTTTTTTCGATCTCACGTTGTCTTGCAGCGCTTGTCGCCACGGCTCGCCCACTGCCATTTCGCACAATTCTTCAATTGTTGTGAAGAGAATTGAGAAGTGAACGCACGAATTGTTGCAGAATTGTTTGGAGGAATTGGTGCGGAATCGGGTACTGTTGCGCACATTAAATAAAGCTTGTTCATTGGACAATCTGGGAACCTAAACATATTGCTTTTTATACGCAGTCATGGAAATCGTCTACATCTTATCAATGTTGAGGTTTTCGTCGAGTTGGTCAATGTAATGCACGTAAGTTACAATTCCTGAAGAATGAAAAGTTAATTTTAAATTTAGAATTTATGGCCAGAGGGATCGCACCTTGATTTTGATATCCATTATCTGCCAGCCATTTAGCCGTTGTCGAATCGCCTTCACGAGAATAGCCGTACGCTTCTGGATAGATTTTCCACCGATTGAGAGGCACGAGAAACGAGTCTTTGTGATAGTTCCATTGACGAAGTTTGCGACAGTCCTGAAAGGAAATGAACTACGGATATTCAACTACCCCCTCAGCATCAGATTCCGCTGAACCGATCAGGAACAGAGCTAGGGCGACGACTTGAGACGGACTCATGGAGCACTATGAATGGCTAGAAGCTCCGAAGACGAGAGACTTCCGATCGTAAGATTTGCAGTTGAATGCAGGTTCTCAGAGACGCATTCAAGCACTGTCTAATTGTAAGCATTTGAAACTTTCGCTTAGTTATTCTTCTGACGTGGAAGTTTTTTCCCAAATGAATTCACTGCAACGTGGCTCTTGGTGCTGATCTATGATTGCACCGTTAGATACAACGTCCCTCAGTAATGATGCACTGACAAAGGTTTTCAAATCATTTATTGCTCCATACTGATTTTGAGTTATCACGATTAAATACGATTGATTTTATTTTTACTCACCGCAGGGCCAATGCGTTAAGCCGCCTTAGAAGTCAAGATTGACCGTTGAGTCCAAAGTAAATTTCTCCTAATAAACGTTTCCTCTCTTTCTTCCTTCCCATGCTTCATACACTGTCTGTGACGTCCGAAGTCAGACTCGCGTTGTCACATATGAAGCAACCCTCGGTAAACAAGACGCCCATATAGCCAGGCAGCGTCTTCTTTCTTTCACACTTCTCTTCTACTTCTGTTCGTCTTGTGACAACTATCATGGCCTGCTTAACGCTAGCAGTTCTCAGCCTCGCTGTTGTGATAAGCGTGCGAGCAGCTCCAGACAAGGAGCTAAACGAGTATGGTGAGAGTTAACGAATCTTTTCCAAATACGTTACTCATTTCTAGGTCTCGAAGATCTGTGCAAGAAAGTCCGTAGCAAGAGTGTCGTCATGGATGGCGCCTGCTACTATACCCTAGTGCACAATAAGGCGAGTTAGAAAATCGCAACCTGATATGTGTGTTTTAAAGCAACCAGGAAACTTTTTTGAAACGGCTTTCGCTGCCTCGCGTATGTGCTATTATGTATGCTCTAGCATTTTTTTCTTCAAAATTGTGAACGTCCAGGCGCCCGGATACACACGTCGCTTAGCGCATTTCCGCACAATCGACCTCGCACACCAAATTATGGGAGCTCTTATCGGCGATGACGTAATGCGTTTACTTGACAATTTATCCTCTAAGAACAACATTTCAAAAAAATTTTTTGAGGCAATCCCAACCGCTTATATTGGCGCGACAGCATATCCTCCGATGACCGGTCAAGGATGTTGCAAAAAACCCTATGATGAAGATCAAGAATGTCCTAATGTAAGAACATAATTCTCTTTATCCGTCGAATGTGGTGGCGTTAAATTAAAGAGCGTTAATTTTCAGAGTGTGAAAGACACCTTGAGAAGCAAGTGGTACTGGTTCGACGAGGACGGCATTGTTGGCGTGCGTCATTTCATCTTTTAACTTTCTCTTGAAAACGTTTCTCGGCAATTGTTCGTTTCAGAGCCCGATTCCGCCTACGTTTTGGAGCGAATTTAATCCTTATAATCTGTGCCCTGGTATAATTAGATAATTGCGAATTTTGATGCAAACATGTTCAGGAAAAAACAACTACATGATCTTCAATGCCAAGTGGAAAGGTTACGATGTACCTGGAACATCGGACAAAGATATCTGGACTGTCTGCGAATTTAGTAGGCTTGCGCAATTCGCAAATTACGGAATTAAGGGCCACTATAACATGGAAACTTCCGTTATGAAAACGACGGAATAAAATTTGGACAGTGATTTTTGTTTACTTATTGCACTTTAAAAGGGAAGGAAATGGCCTTAGACTATTCTCCTTTCTTGGTTTTTTCTTAAACCCATTCAACAAAAAATGAAGACGCATACCCCTGAAGAATGTGCGAACCGCGAAAAGCTGAACAACGCATCTTAGATTTTAGAGTAACACAGTGAGGGGATGTATAGATCGCAACGGGATGTTGCAAAAATCTTATGATGAAAATACGAACTGGCCTAAAGTAAGAACAACTAAGTTTTTTATGTGAAGCTGTTCTTAAAACCAGTCGTTAATAATTTGCGAGTGTGACGGACACTCAACAACGAGAAGCAAGTGGTACTGGTTTGACGAAAAAGCTCCCCCGCTTCTCCCACGCAAGTTTTACACCAAATAGAGCACAGGCTTGCGCATGGAATGGAAGGGCCTCTCTCCCTTTCTCTCGTCCAGTTGAGATGGAACCGACATCGGTGCGCCGACCGTCCTAAACTTCATACAGCTTCCATTACGTCAGACGACAGTCTTCTCATTGGAAGTCTCTCACAGCTCCGACTTTTCATATAGCCATTGAGCGCCTCTTCTCTTCGCAGTTCTTTCAACTCCCGCTCCTTCTCTTGCCAGCTACTACGAACCGTCATGAGCTGTATGGTGTTAGCAGTGCTTGGCATCGTTGTGGCGGTGACTGTTTTGGCCGCACCGGACAACGCACCAGCCGAATACAGTTCGTTTTCTCTTCTAGTGTAGAGGTTTTGTGTTATTAAGAAGTGGATGAACTATGCGCAATGCTGAAGAAGCGGGGATTCCAAGTTCTCGTAAAAAATGATGCCTGCTACTATCGTCTAGACAAGAGCCAGGTGTGTAAAAAAGAAGTATTATCCAGTGTGACTTTACAGAAACCAAAGAAATATATACAGAAATTCGGCAACAGCGTTTTTGCTGCTTCACGAATCTGCTTTTACGTGAGTGAGAGAGTCATTGCTCGATTACATAAAATGCGCAGGCCCCCGGCTTCACGCGTCGTTTGGCTCATTTCACTTCACAAGCTCAAGCAAAGGATACCTTTATCCAACTCTTCGGCCCCGGATAGTCAGTGCTAGACTTTCTATTGTCTTTTCTCTATTGTCTTTCTCTCAAGTGTCTTTTTTTTTTAGTTACAACGCATACATCGGTGGAACGCCGTCTCCCCCAGTAACTGATGAAGGCTGCTGTCCCGTTAGCGACACTGATTGTTATAAAGTAAGACCTTCAGAACATTTTAAGCACTGCTGTTGGGTTTTCTGAAAAGATAACGTGGATTTCAGAGCGTGAAAGAGACGTTAAAATCCAATTGGTTCTGGTTTGACGAGGAGGGTATCACCGAGGTGAGCTCTTGTGTGTATTGATAATTGGAAAAGAAATTCCATTTACATTGATTTCAACATAATTGTTGATGTTTTAGCCGGTCCCACGCGAATTGTGGGACGTCTATTCCCCTTACAATGCCTGCCCAGGTCAATTCACCCATTCCACCGTAATCGAGCAGCATTTCAGGATACAATAATTTCATGATCTATAGCCACGATTGGAACGGCTACGACGACAACGGTCTTAACGGTAACTGGGGTACCGGTTGGTACGCCATGTGCGAATTCAGTAAGCTGAGGATGTTAACTAGCAATGGACTTTCAGGGAGCCTCTAACACGAAAAAAGCGACGAAAACTGTGGAATAAAGTTTGAAAACCCATTTTTTTTTCTATTGTGCATACATACTAGTGTGATATGAGGGACAAAATTCACAATGCCTGAGAATGCATAAACAGTGGCATCGTCTTCGTCAGAAGGTTTTAGACTTTCTATGGAGAATCGTTCCCTCAAACGCCTATTTTCTCCAGGCCTTTTTTTATTGCGACGGCGAAAAGCGAATGGCGCCACTTGTGACGTTCAGAGTCAATTTCACAATCCGAGCTCATTTTAGTCTCATCACTCTCTTTCGACAAAAAAAGGAGTGCCTCTTCTCTTCACATTTCTCTTTAGCTTGCCCTCCCTCTTTTGTCTGCTGAAAACGGCTAGCGTTTTTATCTGCTCTTTTTTTCAGAACAAGAGACAACGGAGTTGTAAGGCACGCTCGAAAACCCTAAAATGAGAACTGCCCTGACTCTGTTGTTTCCAGTCTAAACTCTAAATACTGCGATTTTCGTGAGTAGAAAGTCTCCAAATCAGATAGAGTCAATCGACTAATCAACTTTTCGGGTTATTGAAATATTTGCACTTTTGGGGGCCCAAACTCGTTTTATCTTTTCTGTATTGTACAGATCTTAGTTTTCTCTAACTCTCTTCAGCGCCCGTGACGTCGGCGACAAGCAAGACGTTTCATAAAGCCGAGAGGCGTTTCATGTCTTCATTTCTCTTTTCAGCTTTCTCCTCAGATAGCTGTCGTCGTCATGCACTGCTTGGTCATCGCAGTGCTCAGCTCTATCGGTGCCGTGACTGTGAACGGAGCCACCATGGAGCCAGCGGAGTACAGTAAGCGTTTTTTTTTGTCTGAAATGTTGCTCTATCTTTTAAGATGTCGACCAATTGTGCGATATGCTTAAGGCACGTGGACATAAAGCCATCTCCAGAGGTGGTTCGTGCTACTATGCCACAGAGAACAACCAGGTGAAATCAGAACGACTGGTTGCAATATAAGCTTTAAAGTACCCAGGAACATACTTCAAGCTCCCAGCTCATGCAGCACGAATATGCTTTTACGTACGATCGCACAGTAATTTGAAAAATTTTGAAACGCACAGGCGCCTGGCTACACGCGTCGCATGGCTCACTTTGATGACATCGACGGATTCGCAAGGCCCCTCGTTCGAGATTTGGTTGGGCATGGAGTGTGAGCGATACTCTTTAGTCCCCAGTGTTGTGTTTACAGGGCTGCATATCTAGGTGCGACGGCAGATCCGCCTATGACAGATGCGAACTGCTGCAAAGTGTCCTATGAGGACGACGAAAGTTGTGCTAAGGTCTTTCAATCCGTTTTAATTTAGTGAACGATTGTTTTTCCCCACAAACAAACGAACTATTTATTGCAGAGTGTGGCGGGCACCTTGAGAAGTCATTGGTATTGGTTCGACGAGCATGGAATGACCGGCGTCAGTAACTTCGACTCTTAATATTTTCAGAGAGTTAAAAATATTCTCAAGTTGACTGTTTCAGAAGCCCGTACCGCAAGATATTTGGATGAATCTTTGCCCATACAATCTATGCCCCGGTAGTTGATCTAGCTCTTGAAGAAGGTGAAAAATGTTTAGGACGCGCAAACTTTATGGTTTTTCGCAATGAGAGGGGCGCCTACGATAAGCGCGGCGATTACAACGATGGCTTCCTGGCCATTTGCGAACTGAGTGAGTCTCACTTCATTAGTTTGACCAAACACTGTAGAACCTCTGGCACATCAATAACTATGGAATAAAAGTTGGAAACTGATCTTTGGCTTTGTGTTTATCAAAAAAGGAGACTTCTTGAATAGGGCTTGTTTTTGATTGTGACGTCGACACTAGAGCCTCGAAGAGAGCCTATTTTGGTCTCCTCGTGTGCCACGCTTTCTTTGCCGACATGAAACTAGAGAGAGATTTGTCGTATTTTGTGAGCGTTTCGAGAAGACTGTGCAGCGCTACTAATCCACGATGCCGTAACAAAAATGCCTAACAAAGCCTTTTTTCTAACCATCAAAAATAGCTTTATCTTCAAAGCATTCTTGGGCAAGTTATTTAAGCTGCGATGGACTTGCAAGCCTTCGAAAGATCTACGATTTTTTATAGCCTTACCGTTTCCGTTGCCTTGAGAGTAGCGATAGGATTATTCTGCGCGTTGTCGTTGATGAAGCCGTCTTTGGTAAAAACCCAGTAGTAGGCGACTTTCTGGCGAGTCCAGTTCGGATTCTGTTGGGGCAAATGACTATGCTCAAAGCAACAAACAGCATTGAGGCTGTCCTTGAAGTTCTGATTCCACACATCAAGAGAGTCCTTCGTTTTCTCATTGAAGTACTGATTCACGGCAACCGTGTTAGCCGCTCCAGCCTCGACGTAGACCATTCCAATAAGCTGAATGAGCTGATGATTCTGAAATGCGTGAAAAAGTTGTTAGTTTATTGTGGCAGACTTGGTTGGTAACTCGAGCTTCAGCAGCGCCCTTTCCGATAATGACATAGTGATCTTCTGTAAACAATTCACAATGAATCTCAATCTTTGGGACTGTTGGTAGGATTCCACATAGCGTATGCCGGACGTAGTTGAGCGGTGAAGTTCCGGCTTCCGGTCATTAGCTTTGCGTACTGATGTGTGAAAATTTTTAACGGCGATGTATTCTGCGTACGTTTGCTCCAGCAGGATAATTGAACGCGGAAGGAAGCATGTACGTTTGGTTTCGATGGTAGAGAACGTAGGCTTGTCGATCTGTGTCGCCATTTTAAAAACATTGAGGGCTGACTGGTCGCGGTGTAGTTTCTATTTCTCATGCGGTTCGTGACGTAAGTCGTGTTGCGAAACATGGCGTTGTCCGAGTCGATGCCTGTGGCCGAGTTTGCATAAACTGTCATGTAAACATATTCAAAGCCGCAGAGCTGAATTCGCTTCCGTTTGTTGAAAAGCTTCAACCTGCATAGAGAGAAGCATTTCGGGAAAAGCAGCATGATTGACGACGGCAGCTTTCTTCGTCACAAAGCTTTCGGGCCAAGTGTAGAATGTGTAGTTATAGGAGCCGCTATACGCTGCGAATGTCGCCTGATCTGTTTGATTAAAACCGTAAGCCATGCCTAAAATGTGTCGCGGTAAGCTTTCAACAATCGTACAACTTCCTGACTGTATACTGAACCACTTCGGTTTTACCGACGCTCCACAAGAACATGAATCGATGGCGGCGGCGCCGAGGTAAGCTATCGTTCTCCAATTGTTTCCCTCGGCCACTTCACGGAGACCATCCCCAACAGCCATTTCGCACGATTCTAGAAGGTCAATGACGAGAGAAACAAAGGCATCTCACGAATTGTGCCTCCTTCTAGTGCTATACCCTCAAAACACATCAGGTACAGCCGTGTCATAGGACAGTCAGGAAACCTGAAATTGTAGCGCTTTCATGCATGCTTGATGTTATTTTCAGTGTCAATAATATCTGCTCACGTAATGTTTATGTTGAATGAGTCGTCGAGCTTGTCTATGTAGTGTACGTAGGTGACAATGCCTGAAACGTCTGCTTTAATGTATGAATTCCACCTTGACTTTTGAAGCCGAAGCTGGTGAGCCACTGGGAAGTAGCGACGTCTCCTTGACGAGAGTAGGCATAGGACAACGGACTAGTGTTTTTCCAACGAATAAGCGGCGCTAGAAACGAGTCTTTGTGGTAGTTCCATTGCCGAAGTTTACGGCAATCCTAGATCAGTTTCATAGTTAAAGCTACCTTACACTTTCAGCGCTTGAATTCACGGAGGCAATACAGAAAAGAAGGAGAAGAAGTCCGTGTCGCTCAAATGTCATCGTCTGCTAAGAATGCCGAAACGAGAAAGAGAAGACTCTTGGGAGCGTTTGACAGTCGAGAATTAACAACTGAATTGAAGTTCTCAGACGGGCTGTTCAAAAGTCATCGTCTGGAAGTCTGATGATGTCACACAAGCTGATAGGCCACGCGAAGTTTGACAACATGCTCTTTATTCCACCGTTGTTTTTGAAACCTCTTCGCAGTATTAATTTGCAATCACGTCGCAAGCTGTTATAATCAACTTTTTTTAAAATCCGTCTATTTCCTTTTATTATTTTTGTTTCCGTTGAACAAGGTTGTCGGGGCCAGCCCGGTCATTGACGTTCTAGGGAGTTGATGGAGTGCATGGTTCTGTAAATGAAAAGCATTTCGGAATGTCTTTGCTGCATGCTACGAAATTCTTACAATTAGCTTTGCTATCTGCTGGTACTTTCAACGCTTTCAATCAGTCATCATGTTTCGTCTATGAAGTAAGCTTTAATAATCGTGCTTAATTTTCGTTAAAGATTTCAGGATGGAAATCAGTATCTTGAACGAAGACGAATCTGATAAGGACGCGGCTGCATCGTGATACTAAACACTTTCTTTGTCGTCGGAAGGCTCTGCGTGTCCTCAGGAAGAACCTAAAATGCTCCGTTTGAAAGCGGCATAAAAGCACCTCGAATTGATTGAAAATATTAGCAAGGAAAAGGAAGAGCTCCATTCTTGCTAAGCCCTCGCCAGGACAGATCCGCTTGCCGATCGAAAACGGGATGAGCTCCTCCACCTTAATACTTAGGGGCATCTGTTCTGTCTTGCCTTTACGAGTTCTCCTTTGTCGTTCAAGAAGCGTTCTGGATTGAAATCGTCTGCGCTTGGAAAGACCTAAAAGTTCTCACAGATATAAAGGAGAAACCTTTTCGTCATTGAGAACACAGGAGATTTGAGGAATTATGTTGGTTCCTTTGGGAAGTGAATGACCTCGAATCATGACTTCAGTGGTCGTACGACGAAAGAGATTCTGTGGCAAAAGATTCGCGAAGCGTTGCGCTTCCTAATCACATAATTCGCAGGAAAAAACACTTCTCACATTTATGTATGCGTTTAGAAAATGTAGGTCATTGCGATCGGAATAGTCAATAACACGACTGCTACCGATCTTCGCGTCAAGCTCAGCATGAATCTTGGCCTAAAAATAGTTAAGCACATTTATTTGAAAAGAAACCTGGGCTTGAGGATAATGAAGTGAATAAAGAATTGCCCAGGAGAGAGTATTCGACGTGGTTTCCATTCCAGCCACCCAGAGATCGATGCACACATTTTCCAGTTGGGTGTACCTAAATGCCATAGGCGAAGAGTTTTTTCCCAACGTGAAAGTGTTTCCAGCTTCGTCTTTCCTCTTCCGCATCTCTTTTAGGTAATACTCCACATAATCGGTGCTGCCCTCGAGGGGAGTGTCGAAGTTGATTTCTGCTTCGTGTTTCTGAAGCTGTTGTTGGGTTCGAAATTAAAATGAACCTCGATCTGCTTGCGAATAAAACCGAAGAAGAGTTCGCGATTCAGCTCCATCAACTTTACATAGTGAGAAAAATATGGCGCTTTGAAGAGAACTGGAAACATGAAGGTGAGAGCGCAAGCCGGATTTGCAATCTCTTTCAGCGTCTTGGACAAAACTTCTTTGAAATATTGAAATTCAGGGAGCCGTTCCTAAAAGAAAAGTTTTTCAATCAAGTAAATAAACATCGTCGAATCGATATCCAAAGAGGAGATTATTGATGACAGATCCGACTCCACGATCAAAATATTCTGCAATTTTCAGCGGTCCTGCTTGGGAATCAATTTTCAGATTCTCCACCATTGCGTTCACTTCAGCAAGAACCTACAGGAAGGAATCTGGTTACACTTTGACTAATACAGGCCTTTTCCATCATGAGATTCTTTCCAAGTCCGAGATCTCGCAAGACTTGAAGAACAAAACGTCGATGCTCTCTCCAGAGATCACCTTTTGCCTCGACAATTCCATACCTTCCACCTAAATTGGAGTTTCAAAAGGAAGTGTCTTTTTTGAGCCTCGAAAGAGTTTTGCAAACTCCTCGTAAATGAAGCGATCGGTATACGAATCACCGTCCTTGATCACCGTTTCCTTGATTGTCTGAACGAGTCTCATTTGTTGAGGAACTTTACCGCATAATCGGTTATGGCCACGAACGGAGTTTCGCCGATCCAGAACGTGTAGACAGGCCCGTATTCCTTGGACCAGTCTCGATGAGCATCATAGCCTGGTTCTTTTCTGACGATGGTAAGAAGATTGCCCAGAATTGGCACAGGCGATGGTCCTAGCAAAGTTCTTTATTGAGATTCAAAGCAAACCAGGCGGTAGACCACGCCGTTTCCAGTAGAAATTGTAGATGAGTAGAAGGATCAGAGATGTGCTAAAGAGAAGGAAGAGCATTTGACTGCAGCAGTGCAACCTGGCAGATGGAACCTGGGATGCGGGTGGAAAAGCGATCTTCGCTCTCGCTGCCTCTGCCCCCTCTCAAGCAAAGCAAACAACAAACGTCGTAGGAAAAGAGAAGGCAAATGCGAGAAGGCAGACGGCTAGCGCAGCGGCCGGAAGAGTTCGTAGGATTCCATTTCTTTCCCAGCAAGATGCACGTGTGTCGGGCGAGCAGGAGATCGAAGCATCACTTCAAAAAGGCAAAAAAAAAACAAATATTTTAATTACTGCACGTCTTTTTTGTCCTGTATGTAGGGGCACAAAAACTTCAGGGTCGTTTCTCTGATCGTCAATTAGTGCTCATCTTTCGATCACGTGCTTTTTTCCACGAGTGGAGTTTCCTCATCGCGTGGTTTCTCTTTTCAGACAAAGGGCAATTCGGCGCTTATGACCCGCGTCGTCGGTCTCTGTCTCTCACTTCCTTGAAAGTGAAATGAGTGCTCACGCTAGAAACATGCGACCAAACGTTTCTCCCCTTCGCTCTTTTTTGGGTTCATTTAAGACCCGATCAGTGCTCTCGTTTGAGTCGGGTCTCTTCCTTCTTTCTCTTGATTCGGTTTCGTTCTAGCGGCGTGTTATGGACGACCTTCGAAGAAGCTTCTCCTGTGGCATACCCTACTTTGAAGATGAAGGAAAGAGTTACTGTTGTTGTGGCTTTCTTCATGTGAAGGTTGGTCCCGTTTCTAAGAATGAACCTTCGTTTAGCAAGGAGCAGTCGTCGTTGTTATTCTCCACGCTCTCCTAATAATTCTCTCTGTTGTTATTGCTGCTGTGGATCCACTGCAACTTCGCGGTGCGCTGACCGTCATTCCATTTCTTCACATTTTCCTGCAGTTTATTATTGTCGTGGCACTATTTTATGGACTACAAGAACAACGGGGGTCTTGTCTTTTGCCATTCACAGTTTATGGAGTAAGTTCCTCGAACTTTTCACGAGTTTTGGCTTAGATGTTCAACATATTTTGTCTGCTCAACTTGATTATTTTCTTTTTCGTCGTGGCCGTCTCACCTAACGAAGCGATAAGGCAATATGTGCGAGCAAACGGTTTCACGAGAAGAGCGCAAGAAATGACCGACTTGAGTACGTTGAATAGTTCTTTTCGACGAATTATCTTCACAATGTTTAGGTGTCGAGACGTTGACCGCCATTGCCGTCGTTCTCCTTATAGCCGTAACGGCCTTCATGACATGGAGCGTCTGTGTAATTCATCGATGCTCAAATTACTTCAAGTCAGTCAAAAAGACAACTGAAAAGACGAAGAGCTTCGATTCGTTCATGCTTTAAACATTTTGAGAAATAAAAAACATTACAGAGGGTTGTTTTGACTTCGTGATGCCCCAGTTTAATGACCAAAAAGGCAGAGCTCTTCAAGTGAATGTCTAGCAATCTTCCTCTTGCAATTCGACGGCCGATTTGACTGTCGATTCACAGTCAAATCTTTCGCAACAAGAATTTATCTTGTGATACTGCCATTGGCGCATCTCACGACAGTCCTAAGAACATCCAATTCTGTTTGTTTCAACCTACCGCCTCAGCATCGCCGTCGACCAAGCTGGCGGAGACAAGTATGAGAAGGAGAAGAACTACCATCTCGCAAGCGATGGAATGATGCCGATGTCAATTGGCGTGCCTTGATATCACTTGGATATGCGATCCAATTAGCAAGTGAATCGAGAGGCTTTGTTGTGAATCCTTCGTGAAAGCCAAGAGTCTGATCTTCTGATCGGCATCTGTTGGTCTCGAACATGAATCAGTTCGATTCGCATCAGACGTGCAGGGGAACAATTTGGGCTGTGAAGACTTCCCATAGCAACATTCTCATGATTCTTCAGCAACAAAACAAGATCGAATGAACTGCTTTATTGATTCTAGGCTTTGCTGTTTCCGTCGAAGGGAGAGGAGACGCGGTCGAGGCCGAGCTCCTTCTTGGCGATCTCGCGCATCTCGTACTTCTTCACTTTCCCCATTGGAGTCATTGGGAAGTCCTTCTGCTGCTTGACGATGATGTAGCGTGGAACCTTGTAGTGAGCGATCTGACTCCTTCTTCTTCTTGTTGAGAAAGCAGACCTTTCCCTTGCAGATCTCGCGGATCTCCTCGGCCGTCGTCTGCTCGTGGCCCGGACGAAGGCGAATCCACGCACAGCACTCCTCGCCGTAGCGCTCATCGGGCACTCCGACGATCTAACTCGGGTTACTGTACAGTAGTGTCGGTGCGAAAGGCGACATACTTGCAAGCTTTTGCAAGTCAAAACTACGGTAGAATTTCGAATTTAGTACGGTAAAAACTACGGTACTCGATTCAAATAATAAGCTGCCAAATTCGATTTGCTCGATTCTACTGCATTTTTTGGCGAGCTTTGAAGGTTTTTTTCGCTTCGCAAAGTGAAGAGCGTCGTGCATTTCACTTATTACAAGCAAGAAACGCATGAAAAGACGCAGAAAACACAAAAATTGCTCAATGCGAGCCAAATCGGACACCGTAGTTTCTACCGTATGAAATTCGAAATTCTACCGTAGTTTTGACTTGCAAAAGCTTGCAAGTAAGTCTCCTTTCGCACCGACACTACTGTAGCTTGTTGTTCGATTACCTGGCAGTCGGCGACGAAGGGGAACTTGAAGAAGAACTGCTCGATCTCGGTCGGGTAGATGTTCTCGCCGCCACGGATGATCCTGAGGCAGAGTCGACGTTACAGTAACCCTCACATGTCCTTAATGCGCCCGACAATGCTGACCGAGTCGTCCTCGCCCATGCTCGCTAAATCTCTGCACTCGTTCTTTGACGAATGCATGAGGTCCTTCATACCCTGTGCAGTACCATTTGTCGTAGCCGATGGCTCGCTTGGTGGCCGCGTCGTCGCCCCAATAGCATAGATAGGTGAGGTAGCCGCGGGCGAGCAGCTCCCCTCGTTCACCGCGTGGCACAGCCAATCCCTCCTTGTCCACGATCATCACCTGCAGCCCTAGTTGCAATCCGAAAGTAAGAAGACCTCGGTGTGATCGAGTGGATAGCCGACGTTCGTGACGCGCTTCTCGGGCGGGTCCTCAAGGCGAGACATCGTGACGAGAGGACTCGTCTCCGTGCAACCGTAAGCCGTACTGAAGAGAAGAGACACTTTGCCAGTTAGTCGTAAGACTAACAAGAGGTCGGTCATGCCGAGCTCGTTGACGAGCCGCTTGCAGAGGGCCGCCGGACACGGCGAACTGCCGATTGTTCCTGCAAATTTCTGTCGCACAAGAGATTCGTGCCTGTTTTGAGTGAGCTGATATTGGTCTCCTTCAAGTCCGGATGCGAGAGGAGGTCGATGAAGATGGTTGGCGACGCGAAAAGCGCCGTGATCCTGGGAAGCCTTGGCGCCTATACGGGAACACACTTTTCGTTTTGAATGGCTTGAAGGGTGGAAGGGGCGGAGAAGGAATAGTCGGGAAGGATGAACGGCCGCGAGTAGTTCATCGCCGTCAGAAGGCCGAGGACGCTCGAGTTGCAGTGGAAGAGCGGCGTCGGCGCACACAGTTTGTGCTTCTGAAGGCTCTTTATTTGCTCTTGTTGCTTGCTTCTTGATCCATGCGCATGTGCTTGCCAGCGATGTACGAGTTGTTGAGAATGTTGAAGTGGCTGAGAGCGGCCGGCTTTGGACGCCCCGTCGTGCCCTGGGACATCTTGGTTCATTTGAGTTTCAGACGAACACTCGTGTAGAGGATCATAGCCGCATCGTCGGGACGGACCCTCGCCGAGTCCAAGATCGCCCCATGGGCTGCTGCGCCAGCTTCCTTGATCTCCTCGTAGTTCCAAGCCCCTCTGAAGCTAACTGCAAAATGCCAGCTGCGAACTTTCGTGGCTTCGATGCGTTAAAGACGATGACATGTTCGAGGCTGGCCAAATGGGCGGTTGGAGTCCGTTTTCCGACGCCTGGCGTGCCCGCTCGAAGTCGCGGTAGAACCTGACCAACTCTATTTCGTTTCTCTTGAAGGAACCTCGACGAGGGTGCTGTAGTAGTTGGCGTGTCGGTAATTCTCCTGCAGGATGATGGCGCGGACGCCCGATCGCTCGAGGGCAAAGGCCAGCTCCTCGGCTTGGTACGCCTGGTTGATCGTCGTCTGCAGTTAGCTTTGTTGAGGGTTACGGTAGATGAACCAAGACGAAGCCGGCCAGAGCAGCGGCGAACTGCGTGGTGATCCACTCGTAAGAGTTCGGGCCCCAGATGGCCACACGATCACCGCGATGCAGTCCCAGGCTGAGCAGGCCGGCTGCCAGCTTGCGGCTCTGAAACACTGCAGTCAAGCCGTGATTTCTCGGCCGCTTTTGATGTTTTACATAGCTTGAGACACAGCAACACGTAGTTTTAGACGCGGCAATCATATTGATTGTCTCATGACAGGCCGGGTGTAAAATCTAAGCCGGTTTGTTCGGACGGGAAGGAGGAGAGGGAAGGGGGCTTTTATTCGGGCAACAACGGACATCCTCGTAGGCTTGTTCGAACGTCTTGCGGATGCCCTGGGCGGGGAGGACAAGATATTCCGCGTTCGGCGTTGACTCGACGATTCGCCGGAAACGGCCGCCGACCGTCTCGTGGATTAGCTTCAGCGTCGACGGGCCTTGCGCGTACGAGAGACGACTGCCGAAGTCTCTTCCCTTCTGAAGCTCTACCTGTGGGAACGGACGAAAGAGGAGAGGCGCCGCTGCATCGCAGGCCGAGGATAAGACGAGGCAGACGACCGCAGGCGACGACGACGATTTGAGCGACTGAGAGAGCTCGAGCTTCAAATGCGCAGCAATTTTGACTATGGACCTCTCGTTGTAACTCAAGTCTCTCTGGAATAGCCACTTCTTGAAATGTCTCAAGAATGTCTCGGCATAGAATTTATCTCTTGTACATAGCAGACAGACAAATCTTCCGCATCACAGTTCACACTTTTATTCTTATGTTCAAGTCTTCTCTTGAGTAACCTCAGACACTCCGATGCATTCCCAGTCCTTTGCTCGTCTTCTCTCTTACCGACGTCCGACCCGGCCTATGGTCTCTTCGCTTGTTTCTCGCCGCAGTCTTGAAAGCTTTACCGGCCTTGTTGTGACGCTCCCGGATGCGTCACCCTCGCCGGCCGAACATTTTTCTAAGCGAGAGACCCATAGGAGAAGGCCCTCGTTGGACGCCACAAACCCATCTTACTCCTCACATACTCGACATCGGGAATTCCACGCTGACGAAATGGATGAGAATCAGCAGTTGAAGAGAAGGCGAATGGCGTCGAGGCCGAGGAAGTGAGGATGCAGGACGGCGCCCGATGGATCACGCTGTTGATCCGGCGGCAGGGCGTACAGTTCTTAGGAAAGCTTCAAGTTGAGAAGGAGGCTTGCCTTTCAAAACTTTGGCAGAATCTCTATTCCTCGAATGACTGTTTTACAAGGTATCGCACGAACAAGAACACTTCATTGGAAGAGAAAAATCTTCCATCGTGTGGAAGTTGTCCCCCCCCCCCCCCTTGGAATAAATGCGAAAGAATTTCCTTCAAACCCTCGTTCTCTAAACACTGACGTGAGTTCTCGTCGACTAACATCTAGTCGGCAATCGAGTTTATAGTTTCTAGCCTCACGGAGTCTCGCTGAGGCGTGTGCTCTCGTTCTGGCCTCGCTCTCTTCCGTCTGCCTCCGCCCCACTCAGTTCTCTGCTCACTTCTGTCCATAGCACCGCGATGTCGCGGCGCGCGTTCTCAAATGCGGACAAGTCCTCGCTCTGCCAAGTGTGTACGGCGCCGAGCCTTCATCTCCATTTCGGCGCTGTTGTCTGTCGCTCTTGTGCTGCTTTTTTCAGACGAACAGTTTCTCTACAGATCAAGTTTGTCTGCAGAAGGAATAATAACTGTCCAATACGTTCGAGTAAGCCATTCCCAACACTCTCAACAGTGAAATTTCAGCGGCAAGATGCGTCTGCCGAGCTTGTCGACTTCAGAAATGCATCGACGCCGGCATGAAAACATCGGGTGTGAAAGATTAAGGTCTTCGATTTTCGATATTTTAGCTGTAGAAGCACGAGACGCAGAGAACGCTCGCAAGGAGCAAAAAGACAACTTGTTGTCGCGCTTGGAATCAGCTTACGCCAAACTACAAAGTCGGCGACGACTCCAGCATAGGAAAGATGTTCGTTTTCTTTGTCGTCCATTGATTTTCATAAACTTGAAGAGGCCTCCTGAGGCATGGACTTATCACGATTGCGAAAGGCTGTACAAGACTGACACGGCCGATATTCGAGACATGCTCTTCTCGGTCTTCGATGAGTTCGCTATCCTGTCTCGAGAGGACGAGAATCGCCTCTACAAGCAGTGCTACGCTCCCATTAATCTTCTCGAAAAAGCTTTCTACACAACTTCGAAAGAGCGCAATGGAGTTGGTTCATTTCTTTGATGAAACATTTTGTTCAGGTGCTGCGGCTACCAACGGGAGACTGCATTGACTTGAACGAAAAGCGGACATACGCGGAAGTTAACGGAGAATGGAACACGAAGTCGGAAGACCTCATGAAATACTCCTTGGCGCTCTTTCCGCGGATGCAACAAGGCCTGTTGAAGCCCTTCGAAGCAATGCAGCCCAGTGGGACTGAACTCTGCGCACTCATCGCCCTTCAGTTCTGGTCTCGAGGTTGGCGTCCACTTTAGACTTTCATTGGTGAAATTTAAAGGCATTGAAGGAGTGAGCGAGGAGACAGAACAACTTGTGGCGAGGGTTCAAGAGCGATTGCTCAATGAACTTCATGAACACATGCGTTTGAACGGAGTCTCGGATCCGGCCCGAAGACTGTCCGAATTGCTAATTGTCGTGGCGCAGTTGCATGTATGTAATAGATTCATTATCACAGGAAATGAAATGCTTCAGAGAATGCTGCCACGCCTGCAGGCCCTCATGACAATGCAGAGACTCAGCGGTCTCTACAAAATGGACGACAATCTGTTCAAAATTTTCACGGGCTGCGTCTAGTGTTTTTTTTTGTCCATGTGTACAATAAAAGTAATAAGTCACAGACGACAGTTGCTAAAAGCATTTCAAGGCATCGAGCAGTCACGAAAACGAGGTGTTAATTGAGACTCTCGACTGGCGAAGGGATTTCAGTTTCGCAGCGATGGCAGATTTAGAATCCAGAATAGAATGAAGGGTGGCAAAGACGGCTCGTCGGTAAGGCGTGGTGAGGAAGATGGTCAAGAGGCTTACACATGGGGCATGGAGACAAGTGAAGGACAGCCAGGCATTCACTTCACCTGAAGAACAGCGTGTGACATCAAAGGAGAATTCTCACCGATAACATCAGGGGGTCGAAATATAGCGGCGTTGAAAAAGACTAGAACTGGAGGAACAAGAACGACAAATGGGACGGCAACCTGAACGTCTTCCTTCTTTTAGAAAGTCTCACACCATAATGATAATGTTGCGAACAACTCGAATGTGTCTTCGATGCATGCTTTCTGTGAGAATATGCTCCCTCAAACTGATCCTGAGAATTAGCAATGTGCTCGCGAGAAAGATAATCGTGAGCTGAAGACTTGAGGAGTGGGATCCAGGAGGTTTACCACAATAATGACGAGTATTTCAAAAATGAAGACGAAGCCGAATTTTCCGAACTTCGGGGTGGTGTATTCATCGAAGGTAACGATATTCAGGCTGGTGCAATTTTCAATGAGGAATGTTGCATTTGGCAAGATCTGAGATTCATCGGGCTTACAGGAAAACTTCTGGTAAACCTCTGCGAACATGTCGTAGATTTGTGCATCGCTGGCGGACACAGAGTAGAGCAAGCAGGAAGTGACCAGTGCTGGGGTGGTGTTGCCTATGAATGCCCCCACAAAGAGCATTCTCGAGGAGAGCTTTAGCCAAGAATCATGCGAGATGAAGATCTGCAAAGATGTTTTGTAACACTCTTTAGCAGGCCTGAAATCGATAGAAAAAGATGGAGCAGAGACTTGTTGCCATGAGGCTTGTTGTAGCAATCAGGAAGCTCTGCAAGCCGACAATTTCAAAAGGGAAAGTGAAGAAATGTTCAAGGCGAACTTTCAAGACCTACAATTTGAAATCGAGCTGGAATGTGCAGCAGTGTCGAAAAAACGCCATTTGTTTGAAGCATTAGCGCCGGTGCAAAAATCTTAATTTTCGAGAGAGCAAACATTTGAACGTCATAAAGATAGGACGAAGTCTGTAGCATTTAGCAGCATTTAATATTTTCTGGAGTAAACAGACCAAGTAGAGCAAGAGGAACCATCTGTGAGTGCTGAGCTCTTTGGGTGTCCGACAGACTGTTAGATAAACGAGAACTGCGTAAAGCATTGTTGTTATAACAGACATGACTTCAGTGAATATTTGAAGAGGTGCGGGATGCTCATAAGTAAAGTCGATTTTGTTGAGCACAAACTCGAATGAGACGGGATAGCGACTCTCACCAAAACGGTAAGGGAGCGTTGTCCTGCTTGCCATCTCGTTGGGGACTAAGTCTGTGGAAACAAATCGCAACACTTTTGCCCTTTACCGACAAGCCATGATTACTCAAGCTCGTGCTTTAAAGCTTGCCCGACATCGCTCACACGGTGTCATTATCCCAGTGCTTGCGGAATCCGCATGGTAACTTGAAGCAACAAGGAAGTGATCTCAACAAGAGATTTGAAGAAGTCTTACTAGCCCGCTCGTTGGAGGGGCGACCAAAAATTGAGTTCAACTCATAAGTTGCTCCTGTGCACGGAAATCTTTAGTAA
>JAQIXL010001055.1:0-21278 GCA_034700245.1 Poikilolaimus oxycercus
GACGAACAAAACGGTAGTAGACAAGTCAGGGTGCCGGCGAAGTTATACTGCTCAAAACCCGGTTTACAGCCGCGCGGCAGGCCTCGGAGAATCTTCTTTGGTCCTTTCACCCACCCTACACTGCCGACCCAGAGACAAATTTTGGTCCGTTAGAAAGAGGACATCCTGGGCATCAAGTTGAGCACCATTTGAGCCAAAAAGCGGGGGCCCTGAGCGATTTTCGCCGCTGCGAAGTGACCAGGTGGGGTTAAAAACGCTCGTTTGCATAGACTTTAGCATAATTTTTGCTACACAACAAATAGCGCGCGGTTGTCGAATTACTTTTGCTCTTCCAAACAAGTTGAAACCTATGCGGGAAAGACAGAAAACAGCCGCGCGCTATTTGTTTTGTAGCGAAAATTATGCAAAAGTCTATGCAAACGAGCGTTTTTAACCCCACCTAGCCACTTCGCAGCGGCGAAAATCGCTCAGGGCCCCCGCTTTTTGGCTCAAATGGTGCTCAACTTGATGCCCAGGATGCCCTCTTTCTAACGGACCAAAATTTGTCTCTGGGTCGGCAGTGTAGGGTGGGTGAAAGGAGCAAAGAAGATTCTCCGAGGCCTGCCGCGCGGCTGTAAACCGGGGTTTGAGTAGCATAACTTCGCCGGCACCCTGACTTGTCTACTACCGTTTTGTTCGTCTCGACGAGCTCTCTCGTTTGGCGCTTTTAGTGGATTTTTTGCACTCTAAGGAAAATTTAGGCGAATATTTTTACGTTTTGACAAACAAGCCCCGGGGAGCGGTCGGGAGTGGTCGAAACGGCCTGGAAAAAATTGCGTCAGGATCGGCTCGGCGAGTTTTTCAAAACGTGTTACTCTGTTGTCCGCGGGAAGAGATCAGATTTTGGTCAAATCCTAGCTGCCGCCCCTTTTTCAATCTTAGAGATTTGCATTCTTAATTGATGAATGTTGTTGTGCAGAACAGGCGATTGTGCACAATCCCGCACAATCTGTAACTTAGGCTCGAGGAAAGGGCAAGCGTTTTGTGAACGTTGTTGACATCAATTCAAAACCGGTTGTGAAATCGCGATGCATCGTCTTTCATCTGATCCCGCTGGACCCTCATCTGTCGAGGAGCGCCTATCCCTGTTCCGCCAGTAATAAATACCCGTTGAAGACGCAGCTTGCTCGACCGTTTTTGACAGTTCGAGACTTCGATCGTGGCTTATGTGATGTCGACGTCATGATCCGCAATGCTTAGTGGGTCGCTGTTGCCTGGGGAAATGCCGAGGTATACAATAATAACAAGCCTGGAATAGCTACGCAGATGGTTAGTAGTACAGTTGGCATTAAAAGTTTTGCCGGTTTGCTCGAGAAAACCTTTCAGAAC
Organism: Poikilolaimus oxycercus; assembly: GCA_034700245.1. NCBI lineage: Eukaryota > Metazoa > Nematoda > Chromadorea > Rhabditida > Rhabditidae > Poikilolaimus > Poikilolaimus oxycercus. The sequence continues at coordinate 1,369 of JAQIXL010001055.1, forward strand.
GTGTGGCGCATAATGCTTCCTGGTAGATTCAGCTAATGCACTTTCAATATGCAGGCAAATGTCTAGCTCGGTGAGTACGTTAGCAGCTGTCGCAGGGCCGGGTAACCTTAAGAAGAAAAGTCACGAGCCAAAGTCTTCACGCACAGAGTGTTCGAGGGCCTCGGTAACGGCAATTCACTATATAAATTGATGGACTACTTTTACGACATACACGGCTCGCTATCTGCTCTGGTCAATGTTTATGCGCTCTATGTGGTCTTTCGGGTAAAAATGGCCACCGTGGAATATCGTTTCTACACTGTCAGTATTCAGGTGAATGCTAGGTTGACACAAGATGATGCTTGTTTCTTTAAGTTCTGGGTTTTGCTTTGCGATCTTCAACTCTCGCTCCTCTCTCGGCCAAAATTTATTGGTCCGCCAATTCCGAGTCCCGTCGTGGTCTTCAGCGGTCATTTAGCAACCCGCTTCACTGGAAGCAGTCAAATTTTCGCGGTTCAGCTTGTGGTGAAGTTTAAAGCTCGCAAAATTGCAGGGTGGAAATACTATTGCGTTTGGATTTTCATTTTGTTCTGTGGTCGCGCTACTTATATCGCGCTACGCCCTCGCAATACCGTCAAACGGCATTGAGAAGTCCATCTTTCGCAGGGTGTCACCTCGGTGGGTATAGTCGATTCGCACAATAAATGCAATTGACCTCACAGGACAATAAGTATCACCCTATACACTGCTGCTCTGTGTAGCGGTTCTGCGGCCACTCTGTTCTTTTCAGAGCACGAAGAGAGTCGAGCCTATTTGCTTTCCGTATGTTTTTATTTCTGTTCATTTTGCATTTATGTAGATTGTGCCACAATGGACAGCCAATTATCCGACATGCGCCATATTTAACGACCGCCTATACAACATCACGCTATACTTTCTTATAATTGTCGTGGGAAACGTGGCCGTCACCATTTTCACGGCACTTTCTGTGAGGCTTTTCTTTCTACTAGTCGTTCAATCAAACGAAAGCGCCAGCAGCAAAACAATTAGGATGCAACGCCGTCTCACCTTGGTCGTTTTGCTTCAGGTAAATATGTGATGTGTCTTTTGGAGCTTCGTGATTTTTCAGACTATCGCGGGCATCGCGTTGATAATGTTTCCCGTGGGAGCCATGTTCTATTTCTACGCCTTCAAGCTCAACAATGAAACAGCTTACAATTGGGCGCTCGCCATTCTCACATTACATTCGAATGTTAATGCGTTACTGGTACTCGGATTGTCCAGGCCGTGTCGTCGACAAGTGGTTTCGCATCTGACAACTTTTGTGCGCCTCTTGCGAAGCTTTCTCTCTTGTTCTATTCGTTGGCGTCTCTCCGGTTCTCAAACAACCATGCCGTCACTGCCTCCCAAAAAGATTACAGCAAGGAGTCTTCCGCGCATTTCTGCGAAGGCATGGCAAAGTGTCGAGCAGAAGATAAAGGTTTAAAAACTTCGAACGACCTTATCCTGTTCGGCCTTCGCTTACATAATTAAACCATGGATCGACCGCTGAAAGTTCCCAGCGACTTCACGGTAAAGACGAACGCTATCTTGAATAAGAAAAGATTCCGCCCGTTGTCCATCTCTGTCCATGCACGCAAACAACGCCCCCTCTTCTTCTCTCCGTGATCGAATTTTGAAAAAACCATTGAGAACTTTTATTTAAAAGTAGCGAAGTCTGTCCAACTTGAGGGTAGCATTCCCACTTCCTTGCATTGCTTCAAACGGCAGCACCTCCATAGTCGGCTGCATTCTAAAATGATGCAGAAAAAGGACGCAGCAGGTGAGATTCGGCAGTTCTGGTCGCGAAGATATCGGTACCGCCTCCTTGCTACTACGGAGCGTCGAAAAAAAGACCGCACAAGCGCGATAAACTGGGAAAATAGCGAGGTGATAAACTCCGAACAAAGCTGATGAAGATTTCAGAGAGAATCACCCTCTTTCGAGTACAGAAGGGCCGACACTTGTACGCCAACGAATCACTGGTGATTGATGCGTCGCCGACAATAAAGGACCTGAGCCTTGAATACAGCGGCAAGCTGCCCTTTCAAGAGATCAACGTCTCTATTTCAAGAGATAGCTCGCTTGACGCAACGTTCTCTTACGACGGAACACTTCCAATGAACGGCAGCTGTACCACATGGACCGTGAGCTGACCCTCCCGATGTTTGTCTTATTCTCCTTCTCCAGATCATTGCTGCAACGCCGCTAACACTCATCGACAACAATCTAAATGACAAAATCCCTACCGCTGAGATTCAAGTCTGCCTCTAGCTTCTGCGAACATCGGTGATAGTGAAACAAAGTTTCGAAGCACTAATGACCAACTGTTTTCCTTGCCCGTTGCATTCCGTTAAGGATCAGTTCCAAAGATTGGTACACGACACATTAGCAGCGAGTACATAAAGATGAGGACGAAGGCGGCGAAATGGATCTTGGAGATCATGTATTCGGTATGTTTCAGTCGAATCACCCGATACGGATTTACTAACAATAAGGATACGATTGCTTCAACCAGTGTTCACTTCGACGACGTCTACAGCGACGACGTCTGTAGCACCTTTTTCCGCTCAATGAAGGGTGTATCGAGTTCGACTGACGAGCAAAATAAACAATATGTATATAACCAACAATGAACTGAATTTGCGCGTTATATTGTCGCGTCAGAACGTCCTTGGGTCCTTGACTTGTAATACACCCCCCCCCCCCCATCCCTCATGTGATTCGAATCCTACTTGTAGGTTCTCACGCTTCAGAAGAACATGAACAGCCAAGATTAGTAGGTTTGACGGTCCCTTTCTCCTTAGGAATGAGCGATCCTTCCAGCATTCCCTCTCAATTTCAAGATAACCTAGTCATTGCCATTAACTTACACAACTTTACAATTGGCTTAATCGCCTTGGTATTAATTCAAAGACTCTCGGCAAAACGGAATGTACAGATTCTTAACTTGGCACTTGTTTGGTCCTTCATTGTGCATTATGAGCCGGAGTGGAGCGAACTTCGGCTGTTCCTCGCTGTGCAGGCGAGCATTGACGCTGCTTTTGCGTGCGTCGAATTACTTTCTCAATCGGTTCGTCGGCATCTTCGTTCAAGTCAAAACAGATTTAGGCAATTATTGTAACGAGTGACGTTTTTGTTATCTTCGCTACGGGACCGATTGGGCTCTTGGGGCGCGGCGCTTCACAAATCGTTCTCGTTCTCTATTGTGACCTCATCTTCGTCTCGTTTGTGGTGGTTCCGTCGACGTTCGTGTATCGGTACTGCCTTCTTAATCCGTGAGTTCGCACAACACACCAATCGTGTCAAAGGACGAAGTACCCGAGACGCAAGAAGTGCGCTTTGATCATCCTTTTGACGTCCTTTACGTGCGCCTCTTTCACTACTATTGGCGTTCCTGGATTGGTGCAAGCTGTTGCGAACGAAAACAACATCTTACAGCAGCTGCCAGTTGATGATGTGCGAGGCTTTGCCCGTCTACCTTTCATCGGCAACAATGTGGCAAGTTCTCGAAAAAATCTCTGAGCGCAGGTGCAGACCGACTACCACGTCTTCTACAATATCTTCGCCGCCAGCACGGAATTCATCGTCGCAATCGTGGTCGTCGTCGTTTTTGTTATTCGAATCTCGCGGAAAATGGAAATGTATGCTCAACTTCTGAGTAATCGCACGAAGAAAATGCATCATCGCTTGACAACTGCCTTACTCTTACAAGTGAGTCTTTTTTGTTTTCTAAATACAAGAATTTTAGGCCTTTATTCCACTGCTCGCCAATGGGATTCCGGTGCTGACCATTGCTGTCGCATTATGCATGCAGATGCGTCTTGGCAAAACCTTCACGCGGCTGCTTGGCGCTTGCTTCGTCTGGATGCCAATGGGCAACGCTGTAACTGCGCTCGTCTTCTACAAACCATACAGACGATTCATCGCGGCTCGTTTGCGAAATGCCTTTTTTCCTGGTCCTCGAAGCATTCGCCCAGTAGTGTCGCTTACTATGCCGCGAAGTGGGCTTCTCAATCTGTAAAGCTACGCGACGCAAGAATTTTTGATAATATCTACATCCCTGTACTCATGTGGGAAGTAATCGACAGCAAGGATTAAATCTCCCAAATTCTCACGCCAGTCAATAAATCAAGCGACAGTTTCAAAATGCACTTGATGATTTGACTTTTGTCTGGAGTTTGCCGTCAAGTCATCTGGTTGCTCGCCGGATACGCTGCACAGACGCACAACTGACTTTCTGACAATGAGAAGAGAACCGTTTCATACAATTTCTGCGGGACTAATAGGCCGTCTGCACTGAATGTCACCTCTCACATTGGAAAATATTTCTCGACCGGAAATGTTTCGACGAACCGGCAAACGGTAGAAGAACGTTTCAAAACACGAGCGCCACAGTCGGAAACTGAAACACGCACATGACTTCAAGCATCAAACGTTAATGAGAATTCCACAACTTCGTGCGACAATGTCGCAAAGAAGAATTCAAATGGTTCTCAAAAACATTACTTACTTTTGTGCTGGTCGTGTGGATGCATGTCGTGACTTTGAGACTTGCGTGTTGGGCGCCGTTTCAGTGTGCGCTGTGAAACGGGACCACAGCGATCGAGTGTATAGCCAAGAACTGCGCCTTATTAATAGCGGATGCACACGGAATCCTGCGCATTCTCTAGATAAAGTGCATTGCATTGGCCTTCCTCTGCTCTGTATTTACCGCGTTTTTCGCCTCGTTTGCTTGAGGCGAAACGAGAAATCTCAATTTTATTGTCCTCGGATAGCTGATGGGCCTAGCACCGTACGAGTATTTTCTTGTGCCATACGAAGTGGTCTCAATCATTAACCACACGATCGTTCTCTATGTCATCTTGTTTTCTAAAGCTAGAAAAGAGTTCAACGGTGTTTTCTTCACGATTTTTATCTCCAATGGTAACTTCACAAACTTCGTTGTCGGTCACAAAATGGCTCGTTCTAGCCATGTTCACGTACATCGCTCAGTTTACGGACAGTCTCTGTCTTCGCGCATTCTTCGGTTTGTTAAGCTGCAACACAAATCTTATGCTTGAAAAGATTTCAATCTTTCATCCGAATTTTGAACTCTGGCTAGTGTCTGCTACTTAGGATCCTTTCCTCCATTCACTGGGCAACTAATTGGTAATTTCGCAGATGGATTTGAATTTTTAAACACATCGGATTTGAGGCAATGTCCTCATCGCAGCGACTCGGTACACGTCGACAGTTTACTATTCGAAGCATGAAGAGGTGATCAATAGTTTTGAGCTCAACGCATTAGATCTGGAGCCGTCGTCGCACTAATGTGATTGTCGCTCTGCAATGGCTTTCTGGGCTTTATATCGTAGTGGGAATACCTCAACGAATGAATTTCGATGTCATCGATGGAGAATGCATTCTTGTCGGCTACAACCACGACTTCGCCATGGTGACTGGGTCGTTGAAGGATTTTGAAAACATTCTCAGTACTTGCACATTATTGGCCTTTCAACTGCTTCAATAACTTGCTTGTTTTCAATTTTCTTCAATTTCCACGCTGTCAAAGCAATTCGAAAAAACGTTGGTTCAATTTACTCTGCGAAAATGGTCCCACTTTAGAAGGCTTCTGACGCTCGAGCAAAATCCGAACGCGGACTCGTTCTCTACTCCGTCTGCGCCCTCGTCGTTAGCATAGTTCGGCGTTTTATTTATACTATTGAACACTTTGTAGATCTCCGCCACTCAACAGGCTCTCGTATTTTACGTTTACATTACCGGAGATGAAGCCCTTGTCCCATTGATCTTTCCTCTGGTTAGTGGCGGAACATTCTCATGAAAGGAATGTTCCAGCTTTTCATCGTGAATGATTTGCTTAGCCTATCAGATGCCTATTTGATATTACTCTGCAGCAAGACGGTAAGTATTAGCTCTGTTGAGTAACAGTTTCCAGCTTCGTCGAACAATTGGCGCCATTTTCACTTTGAAATGTCGCCGCAGTCCCGATGTGCTCCCGACAAATCTAGCCGCGGCCTCGCAATCTATAACAGCTTCATGATACACAAGAAGCAGATTTGTTCGAGACTTTCGTTGTAGCTTGTCTCGTGCTTTAAACTCAATATTTTGCGTCGTGTTTGCTGTATCAGGGGACCAATCACAAACGAAATCCATCTTATACACAGACATTGCATGACGAAGTGTTTAAGAAAAGTTGTTCTCTGAATTTGTCCTACTAGAAAGCGCCATATCTTGTCTTGCGCCTGTAGAACTGTATTTACGCGATTGTTTTGACCGTACTCTGGCCGGTTCGACTGTCGGATCGAATTGCGTCATCAGACGAGTTGCTGAACGTCGCTGACTTTGCTGACTGTGCCTGAAAATGCTATCCTTTAGCACTGAAATGCGTGATATTAAGAACCAACATTGATTCATTTTGGCTATAATTCCGGCCAATCAAAATCATCACCGATAGTGAATTGCTTTCTACTGCAAGCCAGTAAACTGGACTCACTCGAAATCCGAAGCTGGAGCTGCCAGTGATTTTGCGATCCAGACCCACCGCGATGAGAAAAACACGACGTATCTGGAAACGATGCCGTCTACATTCAGCTTCAAAGCTTTCAGCTTGGGATGCCCTGCTAAATTCCGCAATTGGCGCTTTTGAGCCATGAAACCAAGAACGAAAATCAAACCTGAAAGTCCGCGATACATGCCAGAATGGGATCAACGATGATTCGAATGAGAAGAGACATCCGAACAAAGGACGACCACATGGCCAAATCGTTCAAATTGTGCTGAAAACGTTTTAGTCAAGCATGCTTCACCTGAAAATAACATGGATCGAGATGAGCGAGCAGCCAAATGCACCAAAATATATAGGGAAAGTTGAGAACGGCAAACGTGGCGACGTTCAACGCCAGCTGCGCAAACGATCAAAAACTTTGCAACCGAGCAAACTTTCTTCAATGGGAAACGTGATCGTCCCTTGCTTTTGTCCTTCTTTTCTTCCTCCCTTCGCTTGAAGGAATTTACAAATTTTTGAGCTCTTCGAATGAGAATCACTGAAAGAGTTAAGAATGGTATCGAGCCAACAAAATTTACCCGTGGCAACAAACACAACCAGCGTGAAGCAATAGACGGCAACGGTAAAGGCATTCCGAACGCGATGCATTGTCCGCAAACAAGTTTCAAATCGACAGTTCGATATATTCTGTAAACGAAATTATTCCTTGACAAAGTGGAACTGCACCTGGAAGAAGGGAATCTTGACAGCCGCTGTAAAGGAAAGCATGACTCCCACAATGAACATGAACACAACCCAACTGAAGTGATCTCTCTTTGGAATTGCCACACCAGGCGCACCTGAATACACAAAGCTTGATGCAGCGCTTCATTGTGATGTATTTCCGGTAGTGAAATGGCCTAGCGACGGCGAAAAGCTTCAGCACACTCAACGTGACATAGGAGATCATGGCTGACCAGAAGCTTCCAGAGAAAAAGCTCTCCATAAGCGAAACGACGTCTCGCCTAAATGTTGGAAATAGGGAGCCGAACATTTCACTCACTTTGCGTCTTCAACAAGCAGCACGTAGCCGGCAACCATTAACGCCGTCACGCAGGAGGTAAAATCGCCGAAAGCGCGATTCAACAATAAAATATAGCATTTTCGACTGCAAGCAGCGTTGGAAGAAAAGTTTTAACTCTCAAATATTGATCAAATGCCTACCTAACGCGTCGTGCAACAATAGCTTTGTAGACGGCAAAGATAAAACAAGAAGTGAGAATGAGACCAACAGTTGCGACCGGCAGCATCATATATCCGTAATTAATGCGATAGACCCACTCGAGGGTATGTCGATGTTCTTGCTGAAAAGAGGGTCCCACTTCCATAATTTCTCAGCGGCTTTCAACCTTTTTTTGGGTGGACAAGAATTTCTTACGCAAATTTGATCAGCCAAATGTGTGTAAGAAATGCTTGGTCAGTAACTGGGTCTCCAACAAGCAACAAGTTTTTCCACTCGCCTCCATCAGATGTATTCGCTCCTCCATTGAGAGATTGTAAAAGCATTCTGTCCGCCCGGCACTGGTCATCTTGTCAACGACGACAAGCTTCCAGCTCGTCCTAAAATGAGCCTTTTTTTTCGAGGAAGAGACTAAATCTGAGAATCAAACACCGACTGATTGTGAGAGCGAACGACAAAAGAAGAAACTTATAGTTCCTGAATGATACACAAAAATGACAGAATTTTCTATTCGCGGACAATGAACAACGACAAGAAGGTTTCGGCACTTGAAAAGGCCAGTGCCGGGCCGCCTTAATTTTGCGTGCACCTGCACCCTTGGAAACTGGCGCTGTGGACGTCTGAAGGAGTTTGGCGAGCAGAAGGGCCCCTGTCAACGCGGCGATGCGCGCACCACTCAAAGACCAACGCGTGCGAACAGAAAGACAAGCCAACATTCTTCCGCGGAACCAAAATGTGAGATGTTTCGTTTTTAAGACGAGCACTATGTTCCGCAAGAGAATCGATCCACTTGCTCGCGATTGTTGGGGCAGCTAATTGAGTAAGCCCGAATTTCGGCGTCGTCCTGGGCTTGCCAGTCTTTGCGCATTTCGCGGACGTTAAATGGCTAGTGGAAACGCACCCACAAATACCCAGAAAATTATTGTCACTCGAGGGCGCCGTCGACAAAGTCCGCTCATTGAAGCGACTTCCAAGGTTGTAGTTCAGGTTCTTGAGAAGTCACGTCGAAACGCGAAATCAAGATTCGTGCTGATGTTTGGTGCCATTTGAGGGCATGTTCAACGGTGCTACGAATTCGACGCTAACTCCGCTAGAATATTTTCTCATCCAAAGAAGCTCAATTTTTAAAGACTTTCTCGGTTTTGGACGTATTGTGAGAGCTCTTGAGTCTTTCCCCGAGTCTCTATTCATCCGTAGAAGAGAATAATGGTCTACGCTTATGTGAGGGACTACAATATCGGGAAATCAAAGACAATAGGCTGATTCTGGATCATCATAGCATCATTGCAAATGGCCGCATTGATAAAGGTAGTGACTCCGTTAGTGGCCACTCCGTGACAATCGTGGATGTGACCGAAGATGTGGTATTTCGGCTGAATGCGCTCCACAGCTTGAAGTAGATCGTGACATCCTTGGCGAAATGAGTTTTGGTATCCGGCTGCATAGACATCCAAGTAACCTGGGACAGCATTTCTGAAGAGTCTCAAATCGCAACTAACCAAGCGATGGTGTGTGAGTGATCAAAACGTCGAGACCCTCTGGAATGGGCATCCACTTTTCAGCCAGTTCTTGTCCCCTATTCCTTGCAAAGGAATAGCCAAGCAGCGGATGCCAAGAGCTGCCGTAGATTTTGATGCCCTCGATCTAATGTAGCGATGGCATTCGTTCAACATGTCGGAAGAATACCTCGACAAGCTTGTCATGAAGATAAATGGCGTTGGTTAAGAGCGAATAGCCACCGTCTGTGCCGCGTCCTTGATACTCCTCCAAACGCTTTCCAACGTCCTCACCGTCCTCAAAGCCAAACTCGTGGTTTCCGGCAACAATGATCTTGTATTTGTGAGGCAGCAGCCCTAGAGTAAGATTTTGAAAAGCTGTTTAGGCACTGACCAATCTGGTCGTTGAACCGCCGAATTTCATCTGGATCGCCAAAGTTAGTGAAGTCGCCAGAATGAATAAAGACGTCCCCGTCGGGAATGCTTTTCAGCTGAAACTTTCGACTTTTTTCCACAACTGCCAAGACTCGTACAAGTCTAGTACCGCTCAGTGAAAGAAAAGGACCAATTCTTGTGCATCTACTCACCTCTCCAAATTGGTCGTGCGTGTCGGAAGTGCAAACAAAGCGAAGCTTTCGTCCACTGTGAATGATAGTGCAAAGCGCATACCGAAGCTGGAAAATTCGCTGAAGAATATGTGAGCTCACCCGTCTGCGACGATGAGGAGATCTTTGCATTTCCTTTCCGATCCTACTCGTTTCCACATTTCGTCAGGAGTCACATCTGCCATTTTTTTTTCTTAAGATAATGGTCAATTTGTTGAGAAGTTATAGCAACCACGCAAAAATTTTCAAGAGAGTTGAAAATGGCTAGGCACTTCTTTCTACAACGGTGAAGCGTCAGCTGAATTCTGCACTTTATCGAGACTCGCGGGCCTCATTGTAGCTGCCACTCCTTCGTCTGAATGTCCCCCACTCCCCCTTCTGATCATCGGCGATGAGTCACAGAAAATCAGTCCACGCGTAAACCCATACGCTGGCGCCACTTGCCAGGCTGCCTCACCAAAATATCACCAGTCTCAGGGTCGTGGGGAAGCGCACTTTTGAAAAATCGAGAACCAAGATCCGAGAGCTTGATTTCAAATAAGCCGACATCTGAGAATTTCCAAATCCTATACGGGCAGACTCCGGGATCCCCGAAAACAGAGAGAAGAGGATTTCGGGTTCAAAATTGTTGAGACTTTCGGCTTTCGCACTTTAGTTTTCTCTGCGATATTGCACTTGAAGAAACAGCAAGAGCAACATGTGCGATGATCATTCAGCGTTCTCTTGACTGGAATGCCGACGATCCAATTCGCCTCCATTGCAAGGCCTGTTTTTTTTGTTTTTTTTTCTTCACGAAGGAGGTTGAATCCTCCTCCGCGTGGGCGGACCCGGAAACCCGCACAGCGGAAATTATACCGGCGCTTGATCCACTAGCAAGTCGAGGTTCAAGGCCTGCCAAGGCTTCTAGGTCGGTAAGTGGTACGCCGGGAATTGAACCCGAGACCTTTATGCGCCACCCTAAGCGCCTGTGGATACGTTTGATCAGCCCACGCTCTTTCATCTTTCGGTTTCATCTACGCTCCCGATGCGATAGTGCGTTTGGAAAAGGCCCAGTCTTTGCTATCGCCCGTGATCTCTCCGCTTTCCGTACTTTTAAATGATCTGTGGTTCTTCCTCGAAGCTGCGCCTTTTTGAGCACTTTCACGTGACATTCATGAATCATCGAGAAGAGTCGGGCTTCATGGTTATGCACTTTAGAAGCAGTTGTATGTCACCGGGGACGCGTTGAGTGTGTTGTTGATCTCGAAGCAAGTGCGCCAATGTGGGGCGAATCAGAACGGAAGGGTGTTAGGAACGCTTTCTGCCACTTACGGCGCGAAGACGACCTTTCCATCTATCCAGACAGTCATTTTTTTGCTTCCTGATTTTGTAACCGATACCGCCTTTTTCTGTAAGACAGAGAAGCAGATGTCAATTACAAGTATGAACAAGGAGTGAAAAAATAATTTCAGTGCACTTTTGTCGGAATCCATCAGCTAAGAGGGGGGGGGGGGGGTTTCCTACGTCTTGCAAGTCATCGATAATGCGTTTGGAAAAGGCCTAGTTTTTGTTATCGCCCGTGATCTCTCCGCTTTCCGTACTTTGAGATGAAAGAAGGCACTCCCAGTGTTGCCCACGTGGTCTGAATGCTTAGTGTCCGTATGCGCTGCGTAGCTGAAACCCTTGTTCAGCATCAAGTGGCGGAATAAAAAGAGCATCTTTCAGAGAATTACTGAAGATGCATGTTCTCATTGTTCTGTCCCTTCTTCTTACAGCATCGGAAGTCCTCTCATTGAGATGTGCGGCTGGCATGACAAGAAGTGTTTATAATTCCACTGTACGAGGAATTGCGGATTCAACCGAAATCGTCGGCGCCCTGGTTGGAGTTTTTTTTCTGTGAAACTAATCGTGAAATGCTCATAGATGACTGTTCCCAATGCCGACGCCGAATGTATAGACATCTCGATGATGGTTACAGATTCAGCGACAAATGTAACAATCCTCTACCACATCTTCACTCATTCTTCCTCTCAGGTTTTCGCACTTTCTCTTTTATTGTACCTCGGCCTGGATTTCTTGCAGGGAGCGATTCGTGCCTCCTATTCAATGGTGATAGATTTTCACTGCATCTCAGACGCCGCTCTTAGTCCTCGTGCGGTTTCCTATTGTCATTGCCGCGATGGTGACGCCTGCAACTCGAAGCCCCTCAATGTCACATTCCCACCTGCGCTCGGTGGATTTCCTGAGATGTTTGTCACTTACTTTATCCAACTGAACATCAATTTAGTGAATGCTACACGGGCGTGACAGCGTCGATATATCCTAATCTGGCAGGCGGTATTGAGCCCTGCCTGGGTCAATGTGTCACATACACATTCACCACTATCCCCGGAATTCCATTTCATTTTTACGGTTGTGCGCCAAGAGAAATGTCGGAGCAGCTATCAGGAGCACAATGGCATGACATCGGTGTCGACTTGTGCTCGACGTCATTGTGCAACGAGCCGCCCGCTCCACGCCCAGTGCCCGTCTCTGGCATTACCTGCTATAGTGGCTTTAGTACAAACTTCGGCGAAGGGAGTCATGTGTTCTACGTAAGTTGTCAAGCGTTTATTGTGTGAAAACACGCACAGGGTGATCTGGATCGGTGCCAAGCAGACGAAGTGTGCGTCGCCATTTCTTCGTTCGGCCCCTCGATCCGATATTCCTTCGACTTTTACACTTGTTTTAACGTGGATGTTTGCCTCTCGCTGGTTCAAGCGACAAATTTGACAGCATCAGCTTCATGGCTCCCTAACGGTGGTTTAGCGTGAGTGGTGCGTTGTAGGCTTGCGATTTGTAGGGCTGCGACTTGCTGTACCGGCGATGCCTGCAATTACTCACCGTCGCTCATGGGACCCTCAAAGACGAATATGTCTGCTTCATCTGTGAGCATGTTCAACGGCATTCAAACTTCGAATCGCGAGCTGAATGGAATGTCACGTACTTGTAACGGTGTTGCGGCTCGTGTTGAAGCGGAATCGAAAACGATTTGGTTTTGCTTGCCGGATCCGGACATTTGCTCTACTCTCAACGTTTCTATGAACTCATGCGTTGAAGGCGTGGCCGTCTTCGGAAAGTTCTGCTGTTTCGACTCGAATACGCAAGCGGAACCGGAATGCCCACTCGGGGGCTGGTATCGTGGCGTGACGTCCCCGGACAAGTGCTACTTTCGAACAAATGACGAAACATCATATCCTCGTGGTTCTCTCGACTGCCTCCGTTGCAATGGACGTTCTACCCTCCCCACGATTCGCAATGCTTTCGAAAACACTGAAGTTGCACGTATGAGTCAAACGTTTAAAAATGCAACAATCGAGATTAGATATGCCCTACACCGTCCAGAACGGCATTCTCGGACTGAGTCAAGTGAACGGCACCTGGGCTTGGGACGATGGATCGGTTTGGCAGTTCTCATACAGAAAAAGGAAATTTTTCCAGACGCTTAGTTATACGAACTGGGCGCCCAATTCACCGAAGCCTGAGGACAGAGTGGCGCTGCTGGATCCGACCTCCCTTCAGTGGACAGGCGGCTCGTCGTTCGACCTTGGTACAATTGTCTGCCAGATGCGCCCATAAGTCGTGGTAATACATGCAATAAAGACTTCTTATGGAAATAGAGTGTTAGGAAGGCGGCGACCTTAACCCATGACGACGTTGGAAAGCTAAAAAAAACTTTTCACTTCCAGGCTATAGAACGCGAAGCTTCAGCTGTACTGAAGCGTAGAAAAGAGACTGCGAAAATGCCGAGACTTTCGGTTTTCGCACTTTAGTCTTCTCGGTTATTTTGCACTTGAAGAAACCGCAAAAGCAACGTTTGTGTCGACACTCCGTGTTCTCTTGAGGGGAATGTCGACGATCCAATCCTTTGCCTCTATTGCAAAGCCTGTTGATACGTTGGATCAGCCGATTCACTTTCATCTCTTCGGCTTCGTCGACGCACCTGACGCTCTTCGACTAGCGAAAACGTGTCGAAGGTTTATCGCCAACTTTCAAAACGAATGTCTAGGCTGTATAACATCTATCGTTCTTCCTCGAAGCCTATTCGAGCACTTCATGAATCACCGACAAAAGTCGGACTTCATGGTTATGCACGTGAAAAGCAATCGTGCTTCGCTTCGGACGCTTCGGACGCATTTCGTCGGTGCTCCAACTTCGAGGACGGAGGAAAACGCGAACATTATCATTGAGGATGAGGAATATCACATTCGTGGGCTCTTGTCGCCAAAGACAAATGGAAGTTTGCTGTTGAAAGTGGTAACGGTTGGCGCTATAGTCATATGCGTTTCCTGGCACAACGCGTTCGACTCGACGTCTTGTACCTAAGTTTTGTCAGCGATCCCAAGGAACTGGCTTTCATTGCTTGTAATTTACCAACTTGCATCCACCACGCGAATATTTCCTCCTTTAATTGCAAGGATAAAGACGTCGTAGGTTTCGTTCGAAAGAGGTCGGGACTGCAAAGTTTCGGCGTGGACCTGGAACACCGAAAACGCTCCCGACTTTCAAGCACGTTCTTCGATGACGAAACTGTACGTGGTCTGCGCGAGTTCACAACGCATTCCACCCCGTGCGAGCTGACTGATGCGGGCGACCACGAAGCACAAGCAGCGATGCGATGGAAACGGTTTATAACCAACAGTGTAACGGCCTTCACACCACAAGGAGTGAGGTCAGTGCTCGATGAGAGTGGAGGAATGCTCAAAGGATCATTCACATGTGGTCCTTTATGATCCAACTTCCTACACGAAGTTTCGACCAACTCGTCACACTTCTCCTCAAGAAACATTCCACCAAGCCCAAGGAATCAAAAGCAATTACAAGCAAGTCAGACAAGAAGCTGAAAGTGACACTGTTAGGTGGAATGCTTGCCCTTCAATTCTTTTTTTTTTCTCGACTCTGCAGTAAATCTGCACCGAGCGATTAAGCGATGCTGATCTTCGTCTCCTCCCCTCCCTGCCGCTGACTCAATTGCAGTGAACCGTCTTGCGTTGGCGAACAAACAGCCTTCCACCTCCACGGCTTCTTCCAGTCTCGCTTCGCAATTATTCTGAAAGATCCGACCAGTCGCCGACTCAAATTAATAACCGCTGCTTGCAGATGCTCTTCTATTCGCTCTTGGTGTCGATGTTGGTTGGCTCATCGCTGGGCCTTCTAGGTGTAGGACGACAACAGGCAGCCGGGGTTCGAGGTGTACTCATGTGCAACAGCAAGCCAGCATCCAACGTCAAGGTCAAGCTCTACGATGACAACAGTGAGTCCTTACTTGAAACCATTCAAAGAAGACCATTTAAACGAAGTATGCTGTGCGATGCAGAAACCATTTCAAACGATTCTCTTGCCTCCGATCAAGAGACAAAGCGGACACGTTTTCAGCCGTCGGCTTCGACACCCTTCTTCAGGAAGGCCGAACTGACTCGCAGGGGCGCTTCCAACTCCAAGGCTCGGCCACCGACATCACCACCATGGATCCCAAGCTCAACATCTATCACGACTGCGAGCGCATTTTGGTCGGTTCAGCTGTCAACTCGGCTATCAAAGCTGAGGAGCGCCGAAAAACTTCAATGTGTACAGACAGTCGCCTATTTGCCTTCTTCACCCGGCAGCCGAAGCGAAAGCCGTTCGCGATGTGGCAACCTTTCCTCGCCGCCTCATTTTCTGATGACTCTTTTGTTTACTTTCTTGGAAAGTCAACCCACTTTTCTCCCTGCTTTAATTCGGCTCAATTTGAAAACCTTGAACAGTGGAACATGAAAAGGAGCGAAAGCCTTGCTTGCAGCCTTGTCAGCGCAAGATCACGGTCGAGATTCCGCACTCGTACGTCAACGGCGGACAATCGCCCTCGCGGTACTACGATGCCGGCACCCTGCAGCTGGCCGGCAAATGGAAGGGCGAAACGACGGACTGCATCAATTGAGAAGTTACATGCATTCAGAAAGATCCATAAAGAGTTCTTATTTGTCTCGGTATTTACCTATTTGGAAAGCCTCGCGTTGGTCGAACTATAAACAGACTTCTACTGAATGTACATAAGAGGCTTCTCGTGAATGTGAAAAGACAGGCGACATTTATGGTTTTATTTTCATTTTGACACTTAAACACCTGTTCCGACGCACTTAAGAAGCATTGGAATTGCTATTCGCCAACGCAATCCGCATAAGAAAAGACGTGGCGTAACGTTACGTAAGAGATTGCTTCATTCTTCCTGGTCACAATTCAAAAGCATTGCGCTTGTACGACCATTCATAGTGGACAGCGGTGTACTCGACCGAATGATGACTCCTCAGGTGGCGCATAAAGTTCGAAGCGCACGGCGAGCGAACAAGACTTGCGCACAACCGGCAAACCGCAGACTTCTCCGGACAGCGCTCAAAGTACCACCAGGCCTGGAAGAATTCAGGTTTAACATCAGTTAGTTCACTATTTTGCAACATTGTTCGTCTCACAAAAGGGATGAAAAACATTTCTACATAATTCTGTTTTTCTCACCGGATGTGATGTTTTTCGTTGACGCCGCTTGAGGGCTGAGATTGGCCCTGGCAGTTGTTGTTTGTTGCAATTGACGCTAAGTGAAAAGTTCGCAATACGTTCGACAGATTCGAACGAAGTTGCTCGCAAAAGGCCTCGTCCTTCAGCACTTGGCGAATCCATCTGCGAACCTGAATTATCATGAGCATTGCTTTAGTGGGCTGTGAACTTTTGTCAACGCGTTTGAAGATATCGACAACGTCAGGAAACTCCGGAAGGGCATCGCTTTCACTGGCCAGCGATAGTTCGGAGGTTTCAGGAGGAGGTAGACTTGATGGCGTCTGATCAAAATGCTTTGATTCTTCCGCGTCAGAGCACTCTTCTATGAAGACGCGTTTGAATTCCCGAAAATGGTGATTTCTAAGATGCCGTTTCATGTTAGTTGAGCAGGCGGATTTAACAATCTGCAACTCGAGGCGGTATCACTTGATAAAGCTGAAAAGCACAGACCTTGCCGCACAAGCCGCATTTCGTGCTTCGATCTTCGACTGGATAGAAGTACTGCCAGCATGGGTTAGTTCTCGGGCGGCCCGATGACAAAACATTCTGAACAGTCGAACAATGAAAACTAGAAAAGTGAGCTATCACTGCAACCGATTGTCGGTAAATGTCTTTCAGGCGACCAACGAGGATTCGACGCGAACATTTCTTGTGCGAATGTCAGGGATGTATTTTCTTGAATGGCGATACAATCGCTCATCCCAAAAAAAAACATTGTTTATTTTAGAAAAACATTTTCTAAAATTATTATCGAAAATGGAAAACAAGGGTAAGTTTACGCGAAGGTCACTGACACGAATCGCAATGCAACGCCCATTCGTCGCCACTGTTTGAAAATTTATGATTTCGCTCGCCTACGGTACTCTTGTCGACTAGTGTGCGCCCCCTTTGCTGCCCTTATTATTTGAATGTCTAATTTGCCAGGAAATGTTAGAATTGGCAAATGACTGAATCCCAATAAGTCTGTCTACTGATTGTGAGGAATTTCGCTAACGTCATCAAAGCGAACGAAAACGAAAGCAAGGCTGTAATGTGTGTGCACTTTGTGTATTCCATAGCACCCTTTCTCACCTGTCCAAAGTTTGGGCGTGCGCTCTCTTGGCGTGCGTCCGTTTTGCATGTCTAGGCACTCTTGTGTTGCGAGAGCCCGCTAGGCAGTTGCGTTCTGTCCCTAGTGTTATTCTTCGTGTTTGCTTGTAGATAAACGTTGCTTTGCACTCTGGTTGAGGTGCCGGGCAGCTTTGGGTAGTGAACGACGTCGGTTCCGTTGAGAGGAACTTGGGATCTCTTCGTTTGTTGTGGGAATCTGCCACACTTGTTGGACGCTTTGCTAGAAGGGGCTTCTTCTTCTTCTTCATTACCTATCTATAAGTCGATGGTTCGATTCCATCCACGAGTGAGACTTTTGCAAAGGGGCCTCTGTCATTACAAGGCGCGTCGAATGTCAAAAATGCGCTTGTCCAGGGAAACTTGGCGTGAGTGGAATAGTCTCTTTCGCCCAGTCTCAATGCTTATTTTGGCTCATCGTCTGCTGTATTGTTATTTGAACAAAGTTCGTGAGGTGAAGTGCAAAGATTCTAAAACCTCTTAGTGGGCATGACGACAAGGTGAACGAGACGTGGAAAGTGTGTGTGCACTAAACGTTTTCCAGACACATTCAAATTTACGATCTTAATGTTCTAGGTGGAACTCTCACTCTAGTCAGCCAAATTCGCTATGGTGGTGGGATGGCTTCTCCTTGCCTTATTTTCAGTGACTCTCAAGCAGGTTTTGTCTGTCTTTTCGCTCAATACTGCGATTTGTTCAGATGGCAGGCATCCCGCATTTTTATCTTGTTAAAAACAGTACCGCTCCAGACGGTTCACAGCGATTTGTCGGAACTTTGGATAGTTGTCTCAACGCTTGCGCAGTGAGTTCGTTCGATCTAGGCCAATTTTTAAGCTCAATAAAGCCTGCTACGGAGTTGGTTATAATGGCAGCGATTGCTTCTTGAACACGAAACGTATGACTTTCACCTTACAATTTGCAGGCGCTTTTAGTGAAAACCTTTGTCAAGCATGTGCCTGGCAGCGAATATTACTATGTGGACCGAAAAACTGGTTCGAATGCGCAATGCCGTGCTCAAGACGTGCCGACGACTCCTTGTGATGACAACTTCACGCTTGCAGCACCAACCGTCGCCAACACGCCGACTTCTGAACGTTTTTGTATTACGGTAGGCGTAAAAATTTCTTTACTGCAAACCCAAATGCAGTCGGGAATCAAAGGAACATTTAATGAAGCCAGAAATGGGTGCCAGGCGATTGGCGGAAATTTGCTCACAATTGCAACGGCTCGGAAGAACGCCGACGTGCTCAGTTCATGAACCGCTCAATTCGCTTGAAACGAGTATTTTGCAGATGTTATGCCGAAATTTGATTTGAGCAACTATTATGGCACCTGGATGAACAACTGGTGGATTGGCTTTGTCGCCAACATGACGGCAAATACGACGAAGCTCACGAAACAAACCTTCGAGTGGATTAACGGCAAATCATGGGGCTTCACGAATTTCGCTGAAGGTCAACCGAATACAACCCTTGGCGTAAGTCTTTGAATAAGAAGCATTCGTTCTTGAGATTGAAGGCCAATTGCGGGGCGCTTCTCTGTGAACCTTTAATGCCGGGCCAGCCTGGCAATGCATACAACAATATGTGGACAGCGAATGACACACGCTGGACGTGCAAGTGGTGGAATGTCGATTGTAATCGGGTCCGCTTTAATTGGAAGTTTAATCTCTACAGATGATGTTCGGATGGCTGACTTTGGGAATTTGCGAGGCCGTTCCTAATTTCGTATTCAATTCCTGGGAGTCTCAGCCATGAACAGCTCATTCATTCACTATCAGTCTTTTTTCGTCCCGAGTCGAACTCTCGTAAAGTGGCTTTTTTCGCTACAGTTTGTTGCTCGATTTATTCTTTCTTTAAATTTTGACTGAATTCAAGCAGTAAGAGGAAGCAATGATGTTTACAAACGACAAGGCCATTTTTATATTTGAAAACCAAGTCACCATTCACATACTTCGTGTACTTTATCGTATGTCGAAAAGTTTTGTGCATGCATAGTCGAGAACTATTGTACGAAAACAATGCAAATTGCAGAGACAAGAGATGAAAAATTGAAGTTATCGGAAGAAGAAGAAAGAACGCCTCCTTGCTAGTTTAGAGGCTCACAATGCGAATGCAATTAACAGATTCGCATTTCAAATTTGGGAGGGGACAAATACTCCTAACACAAGGGCCGGCAACATCTATGCGAAGGCATGCAAGATATGTACTGCAGCGAATTGCTAACCATTGCGACGTCGCGCAAGAATGTCGACGTGCTCAGTTAGTAAATCGGCATTAAAGGAGCAGTCCGGTCGACTTTCTAGAACATTTTGATTTTTGTCAATTTGGCGCCTTTCGGGGAGTTATTGGTGTCAAAATGTTCGTCTCGCCGTCCTGATTGCAGATCCGATGAGAAAAGAGCATGCATTC
>JAQIXL010001056.1:0-21274 GCA_034700245.1 Poikilolaimus oxycercus
TATGTTTGACTTTTGATAAGCAAAAAATTCTGCTTCTTTTAAGACCAAATCCATTTTCACAGTACTGTCCCTTTAAATGAAGAGCTCGCAGGCGACGGGGACCGAGATGTCAGAGCAATCCCAGGCGAGCCAGTAGTCTCTGTTGGTGAAGTCGATGCGAGCACAGTCCTTGCTAGCAGAAGGCTCGCCATTTGCCCAACAAGTGTAAGTCACTGGCTGTGGCTTGAAAACATTGAAAAGAGCGAACCTGGCCGTCACTCCAAGTCCAGCACCTCCGGCTGCCGTCATTCCCAGCCACATGGTCTGAGTCAAAGAGCCGAAGAGGTTGCTGATCATCGTGTTCTCGAAGTTGTTCTTCACCGAGATCAATGATGCGTTGGGAACTAAGGAGGAGCAGTACAAATACGCCGAAATCCAGTCCATCTGAACACTTTCGATTAGACAAAACAAAAGCCTCACTTTCAGGTCGGGATGCATGTAATAGCACTTGGCAAAGATGGCGGGGACCGTGGACATTACCCAACCAGCCGGACAGCCATCGTTCAATGGTGTTGAGGAAGTTGGCGATTGAGTAATTGGAGCCAAAACGGAAGTGGTTGCTGAGGGCGAGGTGTTTGCCTCGGAGGGAGTGACTGTGAAAGGAGGAAGAGTGGGAACAGGTATTTTGTTCCAAGGCGGGATGATTGTGTGATCATAGCAGCAGAGACTCCTAATGTCCATGAGATGATCCGTCGGTGAGCATCCATTCACCGACACGTTGAAATAAGCGCACACTTGAGGGTCGATACAGAAGAACGAGAGTCGATAAGCATTGGCGTAGGCGCAGAGTCCACGGCAAGGTCGAAATGTGCCGATTGACGGATAATTCGGCACTTCCTTGCCAACGAAGCACATTATTTCTTCGGTGTTCTCGTCTAGAGATGGATTGAAGATGACACTATAAGGAGAGGAAGTCATTCTGGTAGCGTTGTAGTTGCAAAGATCGGTCACGCACGAGCAGCCGGGACTCCTGTAACGCTATTTTTTATTTACAACCGACAAACGCGCCTTAATAATATTTCTGATCGTAAATGGATCTGTTGAAGATTGACAAAAACGGTGTGTATGTGCAAACTCACGAAGGATAACCATCATCTCGTAGACCGCATATTTCAACTGAATACCACCAAGAGTATGCAACGAAGGTGTCAGGATCAATACAGGAGTACACATTGTGACTGGTGTCTGCGGCGCAGATCTCACCCACAGCGCAACGTTCGAAACTTCCCTGCATTTTACATTTATTAATTCTATGCTTTCATTTTACCACAAAAACTGGACCGGAGGTGTTGTCAGGCCGATTATTTGTAGGCCAGCCGAGTCCTGTGAAACAAGTTAGGTTGGACTCGGGTTTAAGAGGAAGCTGTTGAGGTGTGTTGCAAAGATCGGTTGAACAGAAGCAAGCAGTCAGATTTCCTCTCACAATGCAAGAGTCATCGGTAGCAGCGCCAATTTGAACTCGCGTCTCCTGTGGCACACAGCCGTAGGTGAAACGCAGCGTGTACACGGTGTTGTTGAGGTTGTTGATGTACCAATGCTTGAAGGAGTATGTGGCACAAAGGCCACCTCGACAGTCATCAATGCCGCCTCGTGGGTATGAGTCAGAAATCGAAGAATAAGTCATTCCGTTGTAGCAGCGACTGAAATGATATTCTTCACTTCCAATCACCGCTTTGAAAATACAGCATATTGTTGACGAAAACACTGAAACACTTATTGTTAGCTCACATAGTGTTTGGAAGTTCCGTAGCCGGATAAGGAAATGAAGGAACATTTGCAGGAGTGCTGCAGAGGTTGGATTCATTACAGTAACAGAAGGAAGTATCTCTTTCGTAGCTTGGAGAAAGACAATCCGTGTTTGTCGTTCCATACAATTCATTCAGGGTTGTCTGCAAACAAGGACTATATCGTCCAAGAAAAGGAAAAATTCAACTCGAAGTGACGAACAGAAGTAGAATCGAAAGAATTCCGTGCCTACGGCAGATGGTGATGTGGCCGCGTTATCAACAAACTCCGTACATTGAGCATTGGGATCCGAGCAGTCGACCTATAAGAAGTCGACCTGCTGTAAGAAAATACTGCCAAACTCTACCGTGGCACCGGCTTGGATAGAAACCGTGAAATTCTCGTCGTGGACGATCACTCCCACGGAGCATTTCAAAGAATATGTCGAAGCAAGAATGACTGCAAGAACGAAGACGCAGGGAAGACAACGCATGAGACAAACTGTTCGTAGCAATAACTACATCAGATAAGGACAAATTTCTCGGCTATAAACGGCGCACCACGCGGCGCATGCTGCTCTCGGAAAGTCCTATGAACCGGAAATTTTAGTGCCTGAGAACTGGAGGTAGCTTGACATGTTGGTCCGAAGAACAAATCGCTCGGATTTTTTTCTTACCCCATACATAAAGCTGTGTAAACGCTGAACACTTGTGGTGCTTTGAAAAGTTTCAATCATTGTTCGAAGCACAATGTGTGGACGAGCAATATTCGAAGCAATCCCGCGCAATTAAAGATACCCAGAGGTGTGACAAAAGGAGTGTTGCTGAAGCAACACTTAAACGTCATTTAGTGACAAACTCTTTTCTGCAATTAGAAAGCATGCAGCTTAAAATCATCAAGAGTAGAAAAAGAAAAGAATATCCAGCCTTCAGCAGGATTTCAGCCAATGCATTCCAATGTGCAAGATGAGGCTGGGGAATTTATTTCCAGTGGGATGTTTTGCGGTTGAGGTGATCATCGAAGGCGATGGCGAGGTCGCGGAGGTTCGAGTAGAGCGTCGGGCGGTCCGGCTCGCGCCACTTCTTGCCCTCCGCCTCCACGCGGATCTTCAGGATCTGCGGGCGGGTTACGGTACTGCTGTCATTGCTTTGAGTACCCGGTCGTCCTCGGTGTGGTAGACGAGGTAGGGCAAGGCGCAGCTGAGCGGGTCGCCGTTGAAGGCGAAGCCCTCGTAGAGGAGGGCGACCTCGTCCACGCCCAGAGTCGCGCAGACCTCCGTGAAAGGCTTCATCTGGATCACGCGGGGCGTCGCCGGCGGAGGCTGAAGCTCTCTTTGAGGGAAGGGGAGGGAGGACGAACGAGGATCTTGAGGTCCTTCTGCCACTCCTTCTCGTACTCGGCGAGGAGCTCCTCATCGCAGCTCTCCTCAAACGAAGCCTCGAGGGCGGCCCAGCGCTCGTTGCGGCGCTTCTCCAGCTCCTCCTCGAGCGAGTAGCGGCCCGTCTCGGGACGCTTCGGCCACTCCAGGTCCGGGTCCCCACGGCGATGCTTCAATTCTTTCCTTGTCTTCAAAAAGAGCGCAGACCATGTATCCATCATCTTCCATAATGACGGTGTAGTTGGGCGGCAGGAGTTCCTGGCCGATGTCGAGGCCGCTGTCGTAGTCCGACTCGTCGCTCGCACAGGTGAGGAGGGCGGCGCTGACGGGAGAGCGCGGCTTCTCCGCCGGAGCGTCTTCGGACGGCGCGGAGGCATTCGCCTTCTTCTTCTTGGAGGCAGAAGAGCGGGAAGACGAGAAGGTCATCGCCGCCGATCGGGAGAAGAGCTTTTTCTGGTTCTGAGGAGAGGAGGAGTCGGTCTCATGAAAATATGTATGCATACTTCTTGAAGATTGAAGAGTTTCGTATTTTTGCAAGCGCGGCTTTGAACCACGTCGAAGTCCAAGAAAACAATAGGGTGAAACGAAGCCCAACCGCTTTTGTTAGGGAGTGCGTGAAATGGGGCGAGAGGAACTTTGTTGCGGAATGAACCCTCAGGGTGACTCTGGATCGCCTGCCGGAACTCCACCAATGAGAAGAAGGAGAAGGAATCGGGCACCGAAACGTATTAAGATCACAGAATTGTCACTGAACGCAGAACATTTTTATTGCGAATCCAAACAAGTCATGCTTTGACAAAACGTTGTTTAGTGCAGCTTCGACAATCTTCCAATCGCATTTTTTTCAATTCGACCAGTTTGTTGAGTGATTTCAACTTGCGGTCGTCGCCCATAAAGATTCTTCGTTTCTCATTTGTGGGCAAAGCATGGAACTCCTCAGTTGATCTGTAAGGCTCGAGGACGTAGTTGCAGCCTCGAGACGCCGGTTCCAATGGCAAGGGCTCACAGCTACAGTACTTCGCTGTGAAAGAGGGGTGGCGGAAGAAGAGCGGCGCTGTCTTCGTCACATTTCTTTGAACATTCTTCACAATTTGGGGACTTTACCTGTCCTTGACGGCTGAAGACTTTTCCACAGTTGTTTGCCTCTCCAAAACAAATCTCATCAAATCATCCAATGAAATATCGAGAACGTCTGTGTTCAACTGAAGCTTGATCTCCACTTTCTTGCCCATTTTCGGCTCTTTTATCAAAACGCCGACGACTTCGCTGCCTGGTGAACATTTGGAATTGACTAATGCCTCTTCACCTCTTTTCAATTCTCGCATTTCATTTCCAAAAACAATTTTGCTGCTACTTGGCCGCTGTGCCGGTTTTGCTATTCTCCTGAAAAATTATTTATTTATTGTATTTTGTAATGTTCACCGCCTGCCACTAGAGGGCTGCTGAGTTGGGGCTTCTGGGGTTTCAACACGAATTGAGTCATTCTTCGCCTTTGAATTTGTGACTGAAATGCATTTGTTACGTGAGACCGTAAAGCCTGCGAAACCTGGTTCTGAATGCGACGGAGTTATCTTTGGTCTATCTGAGCTTTCGGATAGTTTTTCTTCCTTCATAGTGCCAGAGGTCTCAGTAACAAGAGACGAGCTAGTTGAGACAATCTTCTTGGCAGGCACTGCAGGATCACTCTTGACGACCTCCACTTTAGTATCCGTTGACGTTCTTTTTCTTTTTCCAGGCCGTTGCTCGTGCTCAGCTAAATGCTTCTCCATATCCGGTTCAGCAGCCCTAAAATAATTGTTTTTACTAAATAAGATCGTGTAAAGGCCTACGCAAGTAAATCTTGAAGAGTGTGTCTGGAGGACTGGGGTCGGTCCTCGACGTTAGACAAACTAGAGGAAGCATAATTAATCGAGATCGCCTCAAGACTTCCAGGGGGTGACACTTCTTCGACTTCCACCTCGTGCTTCGTTGAGCACTTTTGTGGTTCTAAAAATATTTAGTGACTAAGAGTGAAATCCAATACTTACGTGGTGGTACTTGAACAACACATTTTGGTGCTGAACTTTGTGATGGTGCTAGTCGACCAGTGAATATGCTAGGATTTCCTTGAGATAAAATCCTCCCCAATTCTTCCAGGCGTATTTGGTCGACAGGTATTTGGTTGAAATTGGACACAGTCGCCATCTGAAAAGACAAGGACTCAAAGGAAAAGTATCCGTTTATGAGATACATTGACTATAGGGCACACGAGGATTCTCTCACTTTCTCAGACATTTCACTTCGAAACCATAAAATGATGACGAAAATCCTTATGAAATAGCAAAGGGGCAAAGAAAGCGTTTGAGCGACGGGGGAGCAGGGGGTTGTCACGCAATGCAGGCAAAGCAGACGGCGAGAGAACAGCCTCCACCCCTCTTCCCTTCTCTTTCTCTATCGATCGTCTTTTTCAAGGTCCCAAAGCATTAACCAGACGGAAGATAACACTGTGGAAATTGGTCGGTGTCTACAGTATTTATTCTACTCCAACTTTGTGAAGACATTCAAGAGAGCGTGCAGACAATAAAGCACAATGAAGAGTCTCGAAGTCGATGTCGAAGGTTATTCCGTGATTCAATGAATAAAGTTACAATTAGCTGTCTGTGGAGTTCGGTTCATACGAATAAAAAAAACGAACAAGAAATGTTCGGAAAGATGTCACCGGTAATCACAAGGACACTGGAAACATTCAGCTCTAAAGACGACGAAACTACAAAACTTCGAAGAATGCCCACTGATGAGCAATCAGGATAAAAGATAAGCAAAAAAAATAGATAAAATTTGTTTAACACGATGGAGATTATAGTGACAGCGCAATTTTTTTCGTTTTTTCTATAGGCAAGTTAGACATAGAAGTACAGAGAAGTACAGGCAACGTTGTGAAAGACCTTACTGAATTTCACAATGAAACCTAATGCTTGTGAAGATCGACGAAACGCTTTTTGGAGCAATGACTGCACTTTGCAGGAAGTTGCTTATGCGCTTTCGCAAGTTTCAGAAGGCTTTTCCGCTTGCGGTCGTCTTGCATCCAAATTCGACGCTTCTCGCTCTTCGAAAGGCGTAGAAATTCCTCTTCAGTCCTTTCCGGTTCGACGACAAAATTACAGCCGACGGAAGCTTTCTCCAGTGGCAAAGGATTACATCCACAGTAGTCCTTCATAAAAGAGGGATGGCGAAAGTAGAGCGGCGCCGATTTCGTTGTGTCTCTTCAAATTGGAAATTATTAGGAAAAAAGGTCTTCAATGGATACCTGGGGCGCTGCTCGACCTGTTGGTCTTTGATCTCGAGGCGTGCAGCGAGTTCCTTCACAGATGGATCCGCATACTCTTTGTTCAGGATGATTTCATAACGATTATCTCGATCATTTAGAGCCTCTTTCGTTATCTGCCCGATGATAAGGTCTCCTGAATGTCATAGTAAAGAAAGAGAGGAAGAAAAACCTTTCTTCAGAGTTAAGCTCGTTCTTTCACCCAAGAGTTGATCGTTCACCCTCTTATCAATAAAAGAATCACGACTAAAAGTTTTTGTCGATTACTTCAAATATCTTTCGTCACTAACCTAAAGAGATCAGAAGCCCGATTCGGCCCTGGAGCATCGTTGCTGTGCCAGTCAACTTGAGTTCCAACAGTAGCAGCAGCTGGATTGCTATCAGCCTCTGCATGAAGACGCAGCCGTTTTGGAAGGACTCCGTCGTCTTCTCCAGTTGCGTGCACATCATATTGCAATTGAGGATTCGTCTGGGGCCTATACTTCCAGAAGTCTCAATGACCATAATGAAGTCTTACTCTTGGAAGTCGGTGGTCTGTGTACCGACGTTCTGTGGCCGATTCTCGTCGTTGATAACCTGCATGTTGAGAAGAAAATGCAGAGAGTAATCAAGAGGAACTTCAGTCAAAGACACCCTGGTCCTCTGTCCTTCCTGGATCATTTCACCATACTTGTGCTGTCCTGAAAAGAAAACACGGTTTGGACCTTTCCTATAGCAAACATTATAAAAGGCAAAAATGTTGAAGTATCTAAAACTAACCGCAAAATAAATAAACGTTGTTGTCTTCGTAGTTCCACTGGAGAGTGCTTGATCTCTGACCCATTTCATAGTAAGCGACGTTCGTGAAGTAGAACTTGTTAATTGGAGCGAGTAGTTCAAGGTCGAACAAGGCTTCCATTAGAGTCAGAGAATACGAGTTGCCGCCTTCGATCTGCTTGATGCCTCCGAGATGTTCATTGCCTGAAATACTTCTCGCTAACTGCAGCAAGGAGATTCATACCTCGAAAGAAGTCGACTCCACCCGGCAATGGAATCACTGTCAACGAAGGCGTTGAAGGTGAAGCCGGAAGAGGTTCCACGTAGGTCTGATCGAAAAGGGCTTTGGCAAGAAGCGTCGGATCTGTCAAGAAAATATTTACTCTGCTTGGAAGGGTCGTACTTACTGTCATTTTCAGTAACTGCGATAGAACCGTCTGGTGCAAGGGTGGCGTCTGGATCGGTATGGGCATCGGCGACTTCTGATTCTTCCACTCGACCATGCGACAGTTCGTCAATGGAACTGCTCCAATGTCTCTCTAAAAAGCATGTCAAGGAAAGCTAGACGCCGACTCACCAAGAGTATCAGTCTCTGTGTCACTTAAATCTTCATGAGCTTCAACGGAGGGTGGAGGCTCGTACTCGAAACGAAGGTTCGGCAACTTCTCTAATGGGAAGTGGAGCAAGAAGTGCTCCATGATCCGTCGCCATATCTCGCGGTTCAACCTCCTTCCATCATCGACTGTCAGTTCCCCGTTGATTGTTGGCTCCAAGGGGCGAAGTCGATGTCCGAGGTCTTGAAGCTTTTGAAGGCGTTGCTGGACGATCGTCTCGGTCGGGCACCGTCCAATGGCCAGACCTCCATGTGGGAACTTGAGGCATCGAGCGACTCGGACAAGGATGAAGTCCGGTTCGAATGCTTCTCTCTGCTTGTCGGCGTAGGTGAGCAGGCCTAACACGACGTCCTGACGCTGGGAAGCGACGCTTGTTGATGTTTGACCTGCAAGTACATTCGCTGTCTTCTATCATAGCACGTCTTCGTTCTCAAACAAATCTGTCTTCGAACGCGGTTGAGAAACGCGGGCAATCAAGGGCAGGCGGCCAGTTTTTCTCTCAAACATTTGGCGCACTCCCTAAGATGAAATGAGGAGAAACCCGCAGAGGAGAAACTTCGGCTGGCACTCATCGCTCACATTTTGTTGCCGTGGTGGACTTCTCTGTCAACTGAACTATGAGGTTGAAGCAGGACTCGAAAACGTGAAACGCGTCAGGGAGAAGGAGGAGGTAACAAGCAAGCTCGATTGAATGACGAGGTTTGAGATGTGACAGTCACGGAACGTTTAGTGACCGAGGAGGCCTCGGAGAGCGCGAGTTCTCTCCTCGTCTCGCTCCTCTTGCCCGTCTCTCTTTCGCCGTCCCGGGCATTACGCCCTGAGAATGCGCCAAAGGTCCCAAAACATTGCACAATAGGAAGTGTTGTGGAAGTAAAACCAGGGTGGATGAAGGAAATTATTTTCGTATGCATTTTTGAGAGTAAAAGAACAAGAATGATGTTAATGTGCAAAAGCAGCGAGGCAAACCGTCATTCAGGTAGACAAACACAGGAATCGGACACGCGGGTTTTGTGGGAAAAGCCAAAGGAAGTCTGACAAAAAGACATTGAGACAAACGCGCCCTTGAACAAATAAATGGAATAAGATCGACTCCAAATCGTCAAACATTTGTGAGAATTAGCGCGAGACAACGAGCCAGCCAGCTGGCGAGAGCAGGGGCACGTGTGAGGTCTTGGACCGCTTCCCCCCTCGCCCTCTCGGTTTCGGAAGGGTCACGGAAGAGAGAGAAGAGAAAACGAGTGAAAAGGCCAGTTCTCGACGGAGCGAGAAGATTCTAGTAGAGCTCACGGAATAATCACGGAAGAAAAGGGAGAGGGGACTGCTCGAGTGAGTCACTGGACGCGAGGTCCCTCGTCGTCTCGCACTCTCTTCCCCTTTCCTTCCCGTCTTCCAGTCGCTCGGAGAGAACAACGAGAGGCTCTCTTCAAAGGAGCCTGGAACGATGAAACTGCGGCGCAACGCATTTTTCATAACTGTCCACTAACAGTTTTAAGGATGTACCCGAGGGCATTGAGCCTTTGCATAGAAAAAGGTCAGCTATAGAAAAAGTCATACGGACATAGTACGACGAATGAAAATGAGAGCTCTGACTTAAAATTACAGTCATCTTTATGGAACTCAGACTGAAAACAGTGCTTTTGAGAAATAAAGGGCAGGCCTGGAATTGGAGAAAAATAAACCCGTTTGTTCAATTGCTATACAAATATTTTAACTTCGCACAAAATCAACAACACAAAAAAACAATACTGATCTAGAACATCTTCGCGATTTCCTAATACATACGCACAAACATTCATCAATGCTGACCAGTTTATGGATGAGCGAACCAGATTTTACCGCAGTTTGGACACTTCACTTCCTTGTATCCGGAATCCAAGAGCGGTTTAATTTTGCGGTCGTCCAAGTTCCAAATTCTCCGCTTATCTCCCGCTGCGAGAGCATCAAACTCCTCCTGGCTTCGTCTCGGCTCCACAACGTAACAGCGACCTCGCGTGGCGCGTGCTAGCGGCACAGGATAGCACTGGCAATGGTTCGGATGACAGAAGTAGACATCCTCCGTTCGAGTTGTCTTTCTAAAAAAAAAGATGATTTGCTGAAAACAGGATATTTTCTTACTTGATGGATTGTGTCTTCGTGTTGGCTTGCTGGTGATTGATGGAAGCGACAATATCACCAAGTGTCACTGTTGAGCCTGCTTGTTTCGCCACTGGAACTCCTAAGTAGGGATCCAGTTCACTGCCTAAAAGATTTTATTGTCTGTACAGATCTTCCATTACCGTTGAGTAGTTCCAATGTCTCGATTTTCAGCTGCTTCCCAGTAAATTTCCGGTCTACAGTCGGCTTGCGTTTTGGTTGGCTAAACATTTTATCGTTTTTCTTTCCTTTTAAACAAACGAACTTTGAGATTTGTGTAGTGGAGCTGGTCGTTGTTTGGTGTTTGTTGTATCTGAGTCTCTTGGCTGTAGGTGGTGCATAATCGGTTAGTGAAGATTGTTCACATGCTGCGCATGAAAATAGAAATCTTCCACCACTTACAGTTCAAGATAGCTTTTTCATTTGGAACTATCGTTGATGGACAATTTCTATCGCAATGTGCATCCAGTCTGCCAACATGACAATCTGAGTTTGAGATAATTGAAACCTTAAAATTCTATTAGAACTTGATTGCAGACATACATTTGCTTGCGTTGAGGATTGCGAAGTTGAAGAAGGATCTGGATGTCCACTAAAATGAGTTATTTCCATTTAAAAAACCAATTATGGAGTACCTTGTTGATGGTTGGTTGTGGAAAATGCGTGAGTCTTGCGCTAGACTTCGAACAAAATCTTTCATATTTGTGATGAGTTCGTCGTTGAGGATAAGATGGGAATCGGCTATTTTTAGAGTTGCTTCCCATTTACCGCGTCGTTCACATTTTTTCACACAAGCCAGACGGCGTTGCTTCCCTAAAGAGCAGGATTTTTAAAAATCCATCGCATAAACATACCCATGTTTGTGACGAAGACAATGCTTCGATCGTCCATATTCAAGAGACAATCGCTTTTCATTGGTTGAAATGATCTGGAAGTGCCCGCTGGCGTAGACTCGTAAAAGAATCGCTCCAGAGCGTTGAGGACATCCATAGTGAGTTGCAGTGAATAAATAGTCAGTTTGTAATGCTAGAGCAACTCCAGCCGGCACATTCCAAACATATCCGACTGTCTTGGAGCCTGCAAAATCAAGTTTTAGTGCTATTTACGAACCATTCTCTAGATACAGCATGTTATTGAAGGCTTTTATCACAAGAGGAGGCCTATCGACTTCTTCCGGTTCTTGAAACTGATGAAAGTCAACCTGGTAGTTGAGCAACTGATCTGAAAGCATTCGTTCAAACATTGGAAACGGAAAACTTACGCGTCGGACTTGACGCAAGATTTCCACTCATTTGTCCAGGATATTCCTGTTGGAAAGAGCTTGGTTCCGGCGGCTTCGAAGTGCACGGCAATGGCGCATTTCCTCCCATGGTCGTACTTGCCTCGCCGGAGACTTCTTCACTGACAATAGTTTGCGAGTTCTTAGCCATGCAATGGAAGAGCGAGTTGTAAGAATCATACCATAACTGGAGATATATGCGCGCTGTTGTGACGTATTCGAATAGACTCCGCAACTGTCGTCCCTTCGGCGGCAACGTTGGAATCTGTCGTCGCACTAAAATCCGTGACAAAAGAAGAGGTCCTAGAAAGAAGCATCTCACTTTACTTCGTTGATTGAATTGAGCCTTGCAATAAACTCTGAAGCATCATAGCGTTTGGAAAATAAATTGATCTCCAAGAGCCACTTCATGCTAACGACAATTGCCTGATGCGTCATCAGCTTGACGGTCCAGCCATTAAAATTCCAGTCGCGTTGCAGCCAGCCGATTTGCTGACCCTCTACAAGCTTCGAAATTGCTGATATGACACAGACCACGCCAAAATTCGAGAGCATTGTGGTTCGACTCTCGAGTTTCAATAGGCACTTCGTGATTATCAAGGCGCGCAAATTTCCAATAGAAGTTGTCCAATTTCACAATCACAGCTTTACTGACGATTATCGGTTCGAAGACCTCAAAAACGACCGCGTGTCCTTTCAGGTAAGTCCTTTGCGACACGCGACCGACTAGTTTGTCTCCTGTATTTTGTGAAAAAAAAATGTGAACAATTAGCAAACCGTTGACGAAGTTGAGAAAGGGGAGGCTGCTTGGTGGAAGGCTGGTCTCAACTATGGCCGGCCACTCACTGATGGGAATTCTTTTTGTAGAAGGAGTTCTGAAATGGGACGAGTTTAATGATTCTTGTTAAAGTCTTACTCATTTATTACAGACGGGCAATGAAGTTCGATACGAAAACTTTCCTTTTTCTTGTTATTATTATTTTGATAGAAGCGATTGACGTGCAAGAGCAGATCATGATCAAGAATTGCTTTCTCAAGTGTGACGAAGATCTGCTCGTCAACAATGCTTAATGTGCCAATGCATTTCTCGTCTGTTATCATCTTCAGTGAGGAACAAAAGGAACGGGTTACCTTGATTGAGGTTGATCATATCAGAGTCGGCACTACTCATCCTGGTAAGACTTCCTCCTCCTCCAACTTCAGCCATTCTCCAGTAAAGCTGACTGATTTGATTAAGAAGCTCCACATTTAGCGGCACATGAATTAGTGTCAAAGTGCAATGTGAAGGCTGAAAGGTGGTATGACTTGTCGCTACTGGATCATTGAAGACGATGTTGGTGAAATGGTCTGTAAGGTATTACAACATCTCTACTAATTTTTCAACTCACCAAGATTTTTCGGGGACCCGCATTCGTACTCGCTGTTCGACGATGACGTCCGATGGCGAATCAGACTTGGTGCAGGAGTTGCTGGCTGAAGAGTCGGGGTCTGAGGTAGGGAAGCAGTGCCGATTCCATCATCATAGACATGAAGTGAAGTGCGAGAAGTCCAGCCACTGTTCTCAGTGGAAAATGCGAAGCCTTCCGGTTCTCGACTAAGAGTGTTTTCTGAAAATAAAGAACAATAATTTTGGACACGACTATTGAACCGGAAGGCATCGAATGTGGAGGGCCTGCTTGGTCTGCACCTCGACCTCGTTTGGAGAGAAGCTGTACAATATGCCGTAGGTAGCGAAAGATAACCACACAGAAAACGCACTGCAAAGACACGTAATGTCCGATTTTTCGATAAAGCAACCGCGAGAGACTCAGCGGCGCCCGAAACAAAGTTCAGCCACGCGCTTATGATAGTGAGTGAACACGGGTGGAGCGAGAGCAGCGTGGTTGCGAAATGAAACCACACTTGATTCTTGATCGGCTGACAAAACTTCACCGCGGGCGATTAAGGTCCCGAAACGTATTAAGAGACCGCCTCATGGCGACCGAGGAGGAGCGAAAGCGAACATTCTGTCGCTAAATGGGAGACGCCCGAGGTCCCGAAATCATTAAATGCAGTTGGAATAAAATCAAATAAGGCAATGATCAGCAGTCGAGTCGTCGAATACCACAAGATCATGTAATATGGAGGGAAAAGTGGCAACGGATGGCAATCCTATAGAAAAGTGCACTGTCTTGAATCACAATATGGAGAAAGCGCAAGAGAGCAGGACGCTTTGCGACACGCAAGAAAGAGCCAAGAGGCTGGCTGGTGGGACTGGCAAGAGAGCGCACAACACAGAGAGGGCAAGCGACATCACGATATCACTAAAGGCCTGAAAGAGACCTCAAAGAAAAGGCAAAAGCGAAAAATCATCACAGAGCAAATAAACCATTCAGTTGTTTTGCGCCGTCCACATAGTTAAAGAATGAAAGAATGTCCTAGCAAGTGCAGGAAATAGTGAAGAGCCGAGATAGAAATGCCGGCGCTTTTCGCCCGCTCGGAAGAGAGCCAGCTGATACGAAGAAGGGCGACATTTTCTCTGACAGCCACATCGGTCACTAAATGATCCCGAAACGTTCCCGAAATGACTCAACGGCAAGTGACTGAAAACTGGAAAACTGGACAATAAGGAGGAAAGCACAGAACACAGTACCAGCAGCGGTCATATCGTGAACGTCGTGAAAAAAATTCCGTTTTGTTAATCATTTTTTTCTATAAAGTTGTGAACATAAACTTAGAAAGGTTTCTTTAGAATTCAGGGTGTCCCAAGATTAAGACTGCTTGTCGTTCTTTCATTCGAGGCAACCTTTTTCACCCGGGTTTGAAGCATTTGGCTCATCTTGGTTAGACATTTTTATTGTAGCGTGAATGGAAATTGTTTGAAATCATATCTATTTCTGAATTTTCTTATCCTTAGATGATTTTTTTCTATCTCTCTTTTTCTATCTATCTCTCTCTATAAACCTCAAGAACTATGTGAGGTGAGTCTTTGGGTGTATATCATACAACAACAACATCAGAATTAGCGGAAAAGGTTAGAATGCGCTGTTGTTGATAAAGACATCGCTCAACGCTAAAGACTGAAAAGCGCACTTGACGTCATATTTCTACCTCAAAATATTACGAAGTAAAATAATTTCCCTCCTCTCCTTCAATCTTCCTTTTCTTCCCACGAAGTCTTTCTGCCCCACATAATTGCCACTGAATGCAGAACATTTTTATTGCGAATCCAGACAAGTCAAGCTTTGACAAAGCATTGTTTAGTGCAACTTTGACAATCTTCCAATCGCATTTTTTTCAATTCGACCAATTTGTTGAGTGATTTCAACTTGCGATCGTCGCCCATAAAGATTCTTCGCTTCTCATTTGTAGGCAAAGCGTGGAACTCCTCATTTGATCTGTAAGGCTCGAGGACGTAGTTGCAGCCTCGAGACGCTGGCTCCAATGGCAAAGGCTCACAGCCACAGTACTTTGCTGTGAAAGAGGGATGCCGGAAGAAGAGCGGCGCTGTCTTCGTCACATTTCTTTAAACTTCTTCACTATTTGGGGAGTTTACCTGTCCTTGACAGCTGAAGGCTTCTCCACAGTTGCCTGCTTCTCCAAAATAAATCTCATCAAATCGTCCAATGAAATATCGAGAACGTCGGTATTTAACTGAAGCTTGATCTCCACTTTGTTGCCCACTTTCGGTTCTTTTATCAAAACGCCGACGACCTCGCTGCCTAAAGGGAAAGTTGCAAAATCCGACGTCTCCGACGACCCACCTCTTTTAAGTTCTCGCGTTTCGTTCCCGAAAACGATTGTGTTATTGCTCGAACGCTTTGTCGGCTTTGCTATTCTTCTAAAGACAAATTCGACTGTTTCGTTCTTGGCTTTGTACAATAACATAAATATAATTCTGCTTACTGTGCGCTACTCGACGTCTGCTGCCTGATCGTTTCCGAAGTTTCGTCAAGCGTTGTCTCAGTCTTCACTTTGGAAATTGTTACCGAAACAGCTTTTGTGAAAAGGGAATCATTTCTTGAACCTTTACTTAAAGGACCTGAAGTTTTTGCAGATTCTGAGACCACATCTAATGTCTTTACTGCGCCAGTTCGGGGAGGCTTTTGCTGCTCGTTTTCCAAAGTAGTCCTAGCCTGCACAACTTGCACAGGCTTCTTCAAAGGCATTTCTGCCGTCGGTGTAGACTTTGATTCGACTGTTTTCGGTCGTTTAGTAGGTGGTTGAAGTAAGGCTTCGTTATCTCTCAACGTTTCGGCCGCCCTAAAATAACAATAATTGTTTTGTAAGCGATACGGTACTCTAGCAAGTCTTCGAATCCTGATCTTGAAGAGGGTTGTTGAAATGATTCATCGACGGTTGAACTTGAACTGCTGACACCCGAAAATTCCATGCCAAAACTTGTCGGTGGAGACGTATCAGTATCATCTTCGTGACTCCTCTTGCTTGTTTTAGTAGGGTATTCTGTAACAATTTCGAAAACTCGTATGACTGAAATTATTACAGAGTAAAACTTTTGTGATTAATTTAGAACTGTAATAAAAATCCATACCATTAGAGCCACTGGAGTTCCCGTTAGAGACAACGATTAACGAACCGTGACATCTTGCCATTACAGCGGCGGTCAGAGCAGTCTTGAAAATAGAATCCAGCTGACGAAGTGACATCAGAAATTATTGCATCTATTACTTATTGTAAGTTTTTTACAGGAATAAATCTCGCGAGTCTAAAAAAAGAGCCAAAGTCGAGGTCACGAAAAGGTGCGATAACAATGAAGAAATGGCGCGCAAATGAAACGACAAGGGAGACTTTTGCAAGGTCGTCACGGCGTCACGCAATGAGAGATGTGGGGAAAGGGGCAAGGGAGGCAGCCTTCAATCGATTTCTCCGCCCCCTCGACTCACTGAGCAAGAGCGATTGATAACACAATGCTTACTTCACCTCTTTTTCACCTTTATTTTTGTTAATCGCAATAAATACTCCAAGAAAAATAATTCACATGATTTACACTTATGAAAAGGTCATATTCACAGTTGAAGAGCAAGAGATAAAAGCATTTGATGCATTGAGTGATTTAGTGACGCAGACGAAATTCTGGTGCTAACTGTAGCGTCTCTAGATCTTTAGCAAAATAGGCCTAGCAAGAATGGAGGTGAGCGGCAGAGCTTCTCAAGGAAAGCTTTGAAAGAAAAGAAATCAGTAAAGGCCACCAGAAGAAGCAATTTTTTAAAGAGTGAGAAATAAAATCATAACAAATGCAACGGCACTGTTACAAATGTTTTCGATTGTACCGGCTTTTCACAAATCGACGGGGATCATTAGCGGGAGACCGTTTTGAATGTGGACACAAACGGCAAGGTCTTCAATGTCTGTCTATAGAGATTTCGTAACCGGCAACTGACAATTTCGTCATAGATTATCACGGGGTTGGAAGGGGTGACTATAATACATGGATTGAAGATTAGAACACAAAGCTCATACAGAAAAAAAAATTTACTGCATAAAAGAAAAGGGGAACGCCAATACCTTACCAACGGATGTGAACTCGCATGAAATTTGACAAGAAAAGACGAACGAGAAAAACCAAATCAACATAATCTTCGTTGTAACCCCCTGCAATTTCTATCACGTTGTTGCCATAATCAGGCAGGAAGACCTAATTGAAAACAGCTTGGAAGTGAACAAAAGAAAAACAACTTTTGTGTTTTTCACTCTGATCAAGGAAAGCTTGCTAATAGGACAACAGTTGGCTGAACACCTTGTTGATGATGAGGTAAGTCTGTTCAAGACGATTCTCGATTGAAGTAATTGTCGATGATGACCTTGAAGAGTTCCTCAAGCTTTGTCTTTGAGAGCGGCTTCGGGAAAACCACACGAAATGTGGCCTGACCATTGCCTTCTTCTCTCTCAATCTTGCAGATCACTTCGCCGCCTAAACAATTGTTTCTTCAAAAACTACGTTTCATTACCTTGGCCGTCTTGAAGTTCCTGCGTGCTCTTTCCAGCGGCTAGTTCGTTCGTTTCATAGCTGAAAAAATACTTGCGCATCCACACATATTCCCGCTTACGTGACAAGTTTTCCATTCTTCTTCTCAATAAAAAGTCCACGACATGCAGTGATGAGAAACTTTAGCAGATGATCATCGAAGGGGATGTCAGTCGTCTGCACCACAATCGGCATGCCGGGTTTGCTTCTCGTCAGCTTGATTTCAGACCCATCTAGAGAGCAAGAATAAAGACCAATGTGTTGTGTATGTTTTAAGCGAACCTCCACACACGTTGCGGTGATCGTTCGTGGAAGTGCCGTCGTCGCTGTCTTCGTCCAAGACAGCCAAATTGTTGTAGTGGTTGTAGAGGGCAGCTTCCAGCTTCTTGTTAGGATCCATGGAGGCATTCATTGTAATCAAATATCCTCCTGAGCGTTGAGCTCTGATGCTGCCGACACGTTTGAAGCCTGTGATGTTTCTTGCTGTATTCTAACAAGGCATACCCAGTTTGATCGTCAGCTCATCGGCCATGATTGCCTTGACAGACGATGAGGATGCTGCATCTTGGGAAGAAGAGGAATCACTGAGGTCGCCGTCTTCAGCTGAATTCATGAAACGTTCTAACTCGCAAGATCTCCCTCACCGTTTTTCTCAACTGGAATAGAAGTTCTTGCATCGTGACGCAGCCGTTTCCTTTTCTTTCGCGGACTTGTGAGCGATTGCTGACTCTCATCGTCAGTCAGATTAGCGATTTCGCGGCGCAAGCTGCTTGATGCGCGACCTGCAAAGGGTTGTAATTCAAAGCTTTCATACGTATGTGCAGGAGTTCTTCGACGAGTTCTTGAGGAGTTTCTGACTGCATTGGAAGGCACTATGATCCGTACGTTCAGGAAACAGGAAGAATCACTAATGCGAGGTTAGTCGAAGAAGAATCAAACAGGAATAAAACAGTTGAGATTAGCAGCAGGAAAAAGTTTATGTTGCGAAACGGAGAAGGGACACCGTGCCCCGTGCGTGTGCTGTGCCTTTTCACTGACAACGCGCCACTCAGAGTGATAAAGGCGTCAATCGCGTTGCTATGTATCTATTGCTCTCAAACAATCCATTTCTTTTCTGCGAAATAATATTCAGAGAGTTCTATCGACAACAAGCGGCTAGCGTTTATTAAAACACGACTTCATTTGTCTTCAGCTCTGAGTTCTCAAAGTTCTTCCTTAGACATTTTGTAGGACTTTTTTGTTTGTTTGCATTCCGGTCCCTACACTTTATCTGCAAGAAAAAGACTTCGGCTTGAGAAAAGATTTGTAGAAGGATGTGCACAGAGAGAAAATTTCAGTACATACACAGTCATCATTAAGTGCATAAAATGATTGGTTTGAGACGACGAATGAGAACCGGTCAGATGCTGGGCAACACGATTTTGAATCCCCGCGCGTAAAAATGACAAATAAGACTGAAGTCGAGGAGAAGAAGTACAAACAAAAGTTGATTGCAAAAATACACAGAAAGAAGCTGGGAATTAACAAACTTGTGAGTCTTGCACAAAAAGTGTGTGTTAAAGACAGAAAATGTCACATGGAAAATCATGAATGGAAGCAGGGGTTGGATATTTTTAACGGTTTGTAAATGGAGGAAACGAATGTTTTAACCGGAATGGCAAGGTTCCATCGGCCAGAGAAGACTTAGACTCACTGACATGCTTTGAGAAAATAAGAAAATTGAAATGCATGAAGATTACATACACAGATTTCAACGAGATGGTTGTGCTTTCAACGTATGAAACGTTTGCGACGGCAGGGACAAGTATCAGTTCGGAGTTTCCCTACATTGACTTGTTCCTTCAGATGTGCTAAGAGCCTGCCGTCGATGGCCCGAATCCTCTTCTGCTCAGATGCTGGCAGGGCTTTGAATTCGTCTTCAGTTCTCTGTGGCACGATCGTGTTGTTTCTTCCAACAGTTGCTCTTTCCACTGGCAGAGGGCTGCAGTTGCAGTAGACCTTTGTGTAGAAGGGATGCGCGAAGAAGAGATCCGCAATTCTGGAGGTGTCTCTAAACAGCATTCTTTTAAAAATTAAACTGAGGTCCGAACCCGTCTGTTGCCTGTCGAGTCGCTGTCTTCTTTGGTGTTTTGCGTTTGCGAAGAAAATCGAGGAGCTCGTCTGTCGATACGTTCAACGTCTTTGGGAGCGACAGATGAAATTCGCTTCGATCATTGATTTCTTCAAGTTGAATACATCCGATCTTTTTGCCACCTAAGAAGTTGATTTTCTAAGAATCGCGAATTTTGTTACCAGGCTTGTCCAAGATGTCTCTAGTGCTCGGTCCAGGAGCAACCGACAAACGGCTTGGTCCAGGACTATCAGCGACTATGTCAGCGTTTCCGGAGGTTGCATTCAATGTTCCTTCGTAGCGAGTTCGCTTGGCTGCTGGTGGCTCAAGATCGCGCAACAGGTAAATTTCTCCTCCAGTTTGATCATCAGAGACTTCTTCTTCATAAACAACGTCGATCTCGTCATCTCTGAGGAAGAGCAAGGAATCATTCCCATTTACTTCTAACAATAAGACTTACAAGATAAGTTCATTGCCCCGCGTTCCCGAAAGCTCTTGACGCGCTGCTTCATTCTCAAGGAAGTTCACTAGCTCTCCATCAAAAGGGATCTCTCTAAGATCGACGACAAACCGCCCATCCACCTCTCTCTGTGCTTTCCCAAAGCAAAGTCCACCTGCAATAAATCACACACTGTAAGATTTAATTCTGCAATTCCAAACCTCGATGACATTCTTGCCCGTTCATAGAAATGATAGCAGCATTCTCGTGAACTGTCTCCAGGTTTTCTTGCACGTACTTCCGGAGAATCCCCAAAATCACACAGTCGATGAAGGTTTGGAGGGTAAGAATGAAATCTTCTGAACGTCGTATAATACGTCCGAGACGTTTGGCGCCTGCAAAGTCGTTTTTTTTTTTTGCTGTGTCGTTACCTTGGAATATTTCGATGCCATCGACCATGGGCTCAACATTGAGAGCACGTTCTGTGCCTTGTACTTGAGAGACCTCAATTGGTGCATCGTTTTGAACTGAATTCTGCCATCAACAAAAGGCTTCTTCTCACAGTTTTCGCCTGAAAGTTGCCATGGATGTGGCTGAGATTGCGGATCCGACGGCCAGCTCGGTGGCGATTGCTCGTCGTCCGCATCGGCTTCACTATCTGATCGATCTAAACATTTAAGATGCTACACAAGTTTTATACCTGAATCACGACGACCTTGCAGGGTGCTGCTCAATAATGGATTTTCGACAGGTGAGGGCTCCATTGAGACACTAGTCAACTAGTCAACTAGGCCAAAGAAAACTAGAGAGGCTAGGAACAGGCTGAACTAAATGAAGAAGACTCAACCTCGCATATCACGAGCAATTCTAGTCCGAGCCGTGCTTTGCATCTGAGGAGTCACTAAACGAATTTCGTACCAAAAGAATGTGTTTCGGGACAGCGAGTTAAGGCGCGGACGGCGTAGACACCGGCAATGCGCTGGGCAGATTGATAAAAGCGTCAAATGCGGCACCATAGCTATTTTTCAACTTGAAGGCTCTCTCGCTGATTTCCTACAATAAAATACGAGGAAAAAATGCCTCATAAAACAGTTTGATAATCAACGTACACATCATTGGTAACCCCTTTTGGTCTAAAAAATGTGATATTCCAGTGAAGATTTAGGATACTGCAAGTAAAGCTTCTCTTTCAGCAAGTGAGCGAATTATCGTATAAAATTGCCGTCGCTAGGTAAAACGGGCAACCAGATCTAAAGTGCCACCGAAACAAGAAAAAGTCACTGGTGCATGAAGGCGAAGGAGGTGGGGGGGGGGGAGGAGTGGCTGGTGGGCAGGGAGAGATCAGAGTGAAGCGAATGATCCTTGCCGGCAGATGAATCATTGTCGGAAGCAAATGAAGTGGATGCGACAGCAGAAGCAACAGAAGCAGGAACGGCATCTGTATCTGCAACCTCTGCAACATGAGACGAAACATCTGCAACATCTGCAGTGGCATCTGCAACATCGTCATCAGCATCACTGCCATCGCTGTT
>JAQIXL010001057.1:0-21262 GCA_034700245.1 Poikilolaimus oxycercus
GTTCAAGGCGAGGGAGCAGGCTGCTGCTTGTCGACTTCCCGAGACTCACGAGTCTTTCACCATTGACGATGTGGGCGTATTTCAAAATCCATTCACTCTGCGTTCTTTCAAAGAAATCGCGTCTTTCAGGCGTGGAAATCGGCTATCGACTGGCTGCCGACCGAGGAGAAACGTGACATTGAGTGCCTTTACAGTCACAGA
Source organism: Poikilolaimus oxycercus (assembly GCA_034700245.1). Classification (NCBI taxonomy): domain Eukaryota; kingdom Metazoa; phylum Nematoda; class Chromadorea; order Rhabditida; family Rhabditidae; genus Poikilolaimus; species Poikilolaimus oxycercus. Next base: position 202 of record JAQIXL010001057.1, read on the forward strand.
ATTCCCGGAATAAGACAAGGAGATTGTTTGCTGTCGTATTTTGCACGAGGACCACACTCAGGGCACTTCACCGTTACAACTAGGCCCCTTAATTCAAGCGAAATGTTACTCGCCAATCGTTAGGTGTAGAGAACGTGCCAAAAATTTTTATGAACGCGGTTGGCAACAGGGCTGCGCGGGAAGTGAATTTTGCAAATCGGGAACCGGGAACCGGGATTCCCGGGCCTCTCCTAATTTCCGAGAACCGAGAACCGGGAAATTTTTAGCCCAAAAAGGCCGGGATCCGGGAACCGGGAACCGGGAATTATTATGGAATTATGGAAACAACCGCGGAAACACTGAAGGACAGAAGAAGTTCAAGCGTTCGAAGATTAAAGAACATCTGTAAGTGCGAAGGGACCATTTGCGCGGCTGAAGGTAGTAAGAAGGAGGAACCTGCAGAAATTGAAAGAAGTAGCAAAGTGGCACAAGAGGATTCACTTGTTGAACGAAGTAGGATTGATGGAGATATCAATGCAAACTCATCAAAGATCTAGCCGATCTCTGGAAGATGCAGGAAGATGGAGAAACAACGAAGGCCTTGTTTGATAAAGTCGGATTTCTTTTCTTTGGATTGTGGTGTCCGGTTTAAGGGTTTAATTTCGTCGCTATTTGTACAGAGTGAGAAACCCCTAACTCTCAGGGTTTCTGCAGATCGACGAATGGTCTTCCTCGCTTCCCGTTGAGAACCGACGTCGAAGTAGCGAGGGAGTCGGCGCTTGCCGGCCGATCTTTGAGAGTGGCGAGAGAGGACGCGGACGACGGCACTCACGACATCGCAACAAGTATCACTCACTGGCTTGATCATTCATTTTGTGTCCTAGAAGACAGAATCAACCTTTTGACTTCAAAGAGAATAAGAAGCAGCTTTCAGGCGTCGCACGCGTCGTGGCGGAGTGGTGAAGAGCGAGTACTGCGAGAAGGCGCGTCTTCCCCTCTTCCAGAGCTTCTTCTCCAGGCAACGGTCACTTTCCTCAACGCCGGCTCCCACGACGAGAGGCTCGAGGCGAGGGAGCAGGCTGCTGCTTGTCGACTTCTCGAAACCCATGAGTCTTTCACCATTGATGAGGTGGGCGTGTCGAAACAGTTCCGTATTCCATCAGTGGAATCGTTGAAGGTGTGGAGGTCTCGGCATCGCGTGCTCGGTGCTCTTCGCGCACATCTCGAACAAGTGCCGCCGTCACTTGGAGGAGTGCTGTCACAATGATCGCTCCTCTGTCCCACCGCCGCCCTACTTCACAAACTATGTGGCTGAAAAGTGCTATATCTACTCATTGTTTTTTCTATCTATCGTGCATTACTTATATCTGAACGTGTTTTGTCATCCGGTTACACTCGAAACTGCAGCTTCAATACATGACTCAAGAAATGATGCCCATCAATCGTTCAGCAGTGCCCACGTCGATTTAGCATTCCAACAATGCTTTCAATTATCTTTTCTCCGTCTTCCCCCGCAACTAAGAGGCCACATTGTCTGGTGATCCCCGCTCAGCTTCTCGGTCAACTTGCACACGAGGCTCCAGGCTACACGCTTCCCAATCTGCTGCTTCAATTGCTTTCGACGCAAAGAGCGAGCCACTCCGCTTGGATCGGCATGAAATCCGATTTGCCAACAAATATTGCAGACGCGAAACTGCCAGTCTACTAAATGTGAGCGGTCGCGGACGATGTCGGTTGGAAACATACGATCTTCGCTGGCGTGCTGGCGACTTTCGCTGAAATCGAGAGAAACTAAAGAAAGAGAAAAGAAGAAGAAACTACGTCGATGGTGAATTCTGCGACAGGGGCACTTGGCTGTTTCATGTAGTTGGGTAAAATTGATTAGGGGCTTGTTTGTAACCCGCATATCTGAACACGCACTATGACTTCCCTAGCTGCAGAAAGTTCTTGGTTCTATACAAGCAAGCGAAATGTTGCCAACAGTCTCCAGAAGCTGTGCCATTTCATTCATTTCGGATTCTCGACAATTCCAGCGAAGAAGTTTCTGGGCAACGTCGAGTCGCGGTCATACAGATATTATGCAATGTGTGAAACAGCAAGTTTCCCGTCGAGTGATTTCGAGAATTCTATGGATGTAGAGACTCTCAATATCGTGTTTCTCTTCGGTGGGCAACCAGTCGATAGCCGATCTACACGCCTAAAAGACACGATTTCATTCAAAGAATACGGAGTACGTTCATTTCAAAGCTTTCGACACGCCCACCTCATCAATGGTCAAAGATTCATGTGTCTAGGGAAGTGTTGAAACAGCAGTTCCGAGAGACAAACAAGTTCAGTAAGCGATAGAGAGAACCAACAACAGTCAGTCAAACGTGTGCGTCTTCCAAACCAACGACAACTAGCTGCACCACCGTGATTGCTCTTCAAGAGTTTTACTTTTACAAAGTTCAAGTCAGCACGGGTTCGCAACAACTTCTCCCTGTCTTCTTTCACCTCTCAGAGTCTCTTTTTTTCCCTGGAATCGAAGACAATTCGCGATCGCTTTGTCAGGCGTAACTGAATTCAGCATAACTCGCACACAAACGGCATGCAACTGCTACCCGCCTGTCGGTCGACGTCGACTAGAGACCACCGGATTTTTAGACAATCTGAAATAAATCAAGCGCGTTGAGTCTCGACACTATCGGGGAAATGCCGCTTTTATTTAGAAAACTAGCTGAAACGGTGAAGTGGGGAGTCCTTGAGGTCATGGAAGAAGCGAGCCGACATCCACTGCAAGAATTTTTGGGACACGGTGTCGTAGGCATTGGAATATGTGAGCGAACATTTGCTTTAGCTAGCGGTTTCGAATCTGAAATATTTGATGACTTTTTATGCTGATCCTAGCAGAGTAGCTGGCTTTTTTGCGTTGAAAAGTGTTGAAGCAGAAGAATGGGATGCCCGTGGCGAGAGACATCGTTTGCCAGTTGGACTGGATGCGAATCGGAAAGGGACCACACAGAAGGTGTCCTCTTTGTTGCGGGGAAGATGAGCAAAATAATGTGGTGGAAATGACAAGCGCCAACTCTAAGCGATGTGCGATGATCGACAAAGATCATTTCATGCACAATGTACAGAAATGTTGAAACCGCAGTTTTAAAGGAGACCGGTTAACAAACATTTTCGAGCGTAAATAGATAGACGGCAGCAACAAAACAAGCAGATTCATCACATTTCAGCCACGTAGTTGGTGTTGTAGGGCGGCGGGGGGATGGAGGAGAGATCCCAGTGACAGCATTCCTCGAAGTGACGGCGGCACTTGTTCGAAATGTGCGCGAAGAGCACGGAGCAAGCGATGCCGAATGGTAGGCCTACAACAAAAGACGCCGAGGTGAGACCAACAAATGGAAAAAAAACAATTAGAGGTTTGGACTCCGCGTTCATTGTCAGGTACACCAACCGGTATCATTTTCAAACCTCTTGAAACAGTCAAGTACCAAATTTCGTTCTCAAAAAGCAGAACTACTCTAACCAGGGACAAGTTCAAACATTTTGAGGGAAAAAGGCTACGACCACTTACGTCGAAAAGAAGCCTCTACTTTTAGCACCGAATAAAACAGCTAAATAGCTGATTGAGATTTTGTGGGCAAAAGTCGCTACTAACGACTACAATTACAATAAGCAGATGACGCATGGGATCTTGGCTCCGACCTTACCATTCATCAGCATCTCAAAGTCTTGCCGTCGTCGCTCTCGGCTCTCCGTTCGTTGGGTGCGAGACCTCAGTGAAACGTTTTCTGCAGGACATTTATGAAACAAGATGATGGCCTCAGAAATGAGCGAGTGATCTACCACGCAGCTGACAACCAAGCCGCTTGGAACGGCAACTTGCTTGTCACTTGATGTCGTAGACGAAAGAGCCAACGCTTTGGTGCACCAATTTTGTGTAGCGAGCCCAGAAGAATGATCCAGACTGGAGAATCAACTTTAGAACTCCACCGTGAATCATTCTGCAACTGCGACTCGACAAGCATCAAAAATTGGGTCCCACAATCAGATAAAAGCGCCATCGAGTCGGTACTGGAGGCAATTTACTGCTGCTTACTAAATAACAAAGTTGCAACGGGCGGTTCACCTGTCAAAGATGCAAGGGTTGAATCTTCTCCAACAGCTTTGTGAAACGACCTTCATAGCAAAGTTATGTATAAGTACAATAGATTCCACGGTCGAATTGAGCTTATCCAAGACGAAGCGGGTAAGGGAAGTATTGTCTCCAGGCTGTCGGCCTACTTCAAGAAGGTGGTGAACAGCGACTGGGTCTTCGAGATGGAGAGAGAAGACCATCGACGACAGTTGCAGGGCATCGTCGGCTTCCTCTTCCACGTCCAGCGAGTCAATATGAAGTTCAAGTTGAATCAGAACAATCCCCTACCCGTGGTCAGGGCCATTGCCGACAAGCTGGACGAAGAAGAAGGCGGCGATCGACAGGAAATCTCGGCTTTCATGCGGGAATATACTACGAAGAGGGAGGCGAAGAAGGCTTGAGAAGGTGGAAGGAAATGAACTGTCCACGTGTATTCTGCTTGCGTCTCTTGGAAGAAGTAGCTAAAAATTGGATGGACGTTGCATCTTGGTGATTGAATTGACTTCATTTCGCTGAAACTTATGGAACAGGTGAAACGGCGAAATGGAGATTACAGCATGAAGATCGACGGAAGTGACAAGTCAATATTTACAATACCTAACTCCCGTCCAGATCAGCACTGTCCACAAGCCTCTGCTCCCTCTTTTCGTAATCGATAAAACAATCAATCGCCGGCGCAAATGGTGATTTCAATCTTGCGTCTGCTGAAAGTTTTGATATGTCACACACTTCTCGTTGGTCGGTAAGCCGTCGATGGCGGATTCCAAGAAGACCACCGAGGAAACTCTTCGCGCTTATTTTGAAACCATTGAAACGGGGAAAATTCTCTGATGGAAACTCGATGCGACTAGATGTACCGTTCTGCGAAATTGCTGCGCATCAAACTAATGGGCAAAGTCGCGTGCTCGTTCACTTGCAACATGCCGTAAATATGTACTCTTGAAGATTTTTGAAATCTCGAATAAATTCGTTTCGTGAGACTATGTTCTTCGATGTTTTTGTGCTTTTGGTCCCATCCTTTCTGTGACTAAGGACTGATAGTACACATGTTATTCTGACGCAATTGGAACAGTAAAAAGACTTTTGTTTCCTAGTCTTGCTCTTGTTGTTTGAGGTCTGGATGTGACTGATGAAGGACGTCTCTCAGAGGGACGAAGCTCGTCTTGTCCGAATGCCATCGCCGAGGCGGCAGACTTCGCACTGGTTGACGGCACGCGCTGACAACTGCTGCTGCGTGGATTCTCTCTGGCTCCGCTAGTCGAATCAGCCACTCGTCGGTCTATTTTCTTCTCGTAGTCTTCAGAAGGAATATTCAACCTGCGTTTCTATCCTCGTCGCATTCGCTGGAGTATCAAGAACGTCGACCATCTTTTAGCTGAAGATCTCTTTGTAGACGAGCATGCAGCCGGCTGGAACTCCTTTTCAGATGATTATTTGAACGAATTTCTCAACCATTCTCGTCAATCTCCGTTTGCCCTCCACTTCTCTCGTACATTATGAGACGAAGCCGGGTCTCCCGAGCCCTCGCCACTTTCTCGCAGGTGATGACTCCAGCTCGTGCTCGTGGAATCGCTGGCGCATCAAGCCAACGGACCCAGTTCCAGATCTGAACCTTCACCCTATGAACGCTTGTTGTTTACCATTGAGTAGAGAGAGTCGACGTCTTGCCCGTTGAGAGAGCGTCGTCGAATCTGCTCGCTGTTGGATGCTCCGAAGACCTCAGTGAAGAAACTTCTAAGGCGCGAATCAGCTGCGTTGTGTCAAAATTGAAATGAGCGAGTTTGTTACATGGGCAAGATCGCATCGAATGGAATGCAACTTACAAACAGACAGCCTGCAACCGCGACTCGCCTGTCACCCGCCGCTGTCCAGTTGCCATATTGATCGCGTCGAAAATCTAAATGAACACAACCAAAAAATTATCGACTTTCTCACCGGAGTATTGACCATGGAAGTTTCGCACATAACTTGGGAAGAAAGTGAAACAGCTGGTTACCCTTCGAGTGATTCCGGGAATTCTGTGGGAGAAGAGGCTTTGAATGTTGCGTTTCTCCTCTGACGGCATCCAGTCGATGGCGGACCTCCACGCCTTCAAGGCAGAATTTTATTGAAACAAGGAACAGTGCATTCTTTTTGACAAACTTTCGACACGCCCACCTCGTCAATGGTGAAAGACTCATGAGTCTCGGGATGCCGACAAGCAGCAGCCTGCTCCCTCGCCTTGAACCTCTCGTCGTGGGAGACGGCGTTGAGGAGAGAGACCATCACCTAGAGAAGAAGCTCTGGAAGAGGGGAAGACGCGCCTTCTCGCAGTACTCGCTCTTCACTACTCCGCCACGACGCGTGCGATGCCTGAAAGATGGATATCTTCTTACTTGTTTCAGTGTCAAAATGTTTATTCTGCTTCTCAGGAAGCTAAACAAATGAGTGATACTTGTTGAGATGTCGTGAGTGTCGTCGTCCGCGTCGTCTATCACCACTCTCAAAGATCGGTCGACAAGCGGCGACTCCCTCGCTACTTCGACGTCGGGGCTCTACGGGAAGTGCGGCGGACCATTCGTGGAGCTGAAGAAGCAAGCGATTATCGGTTTCTAAGATAACATAAATTTGGACCAAATGGAGGTTGATAATGTTTCAAACGTCGCCATTCAATAGAAAAGAAAGAACATCAGACCTTATCAAAGACAGCCTTCGTTGTTTCTCCATCTTCTTGCATCTTCCAGAGTTCTGCTGCTTTAGAGGAGTCGAAGACGTTGTTGAAGAAGCGACTGAAAGAGTTTTTCTCAACTGCAATACTTCTACTCACCGACAGCCCGACAACAATTCTTCCTCAGCCTTCTGACGAGTCGCTCCTCGAGCGGTTCGCCAGTAAGTCAGAATCTGAAAGGGTTCGTAAGCCTTCAATCGATTGCCTGAGCGCGCGCTTCGCTGGGCGCCCTTCTCCGTGCTTCGTCAACGGCCACTCGCTGTTCATCACGGAGCCACGAAAGACGAGGAGACCAGGCGTCTTCAATTGTTGGAGACGTTCTGAATAGTTGCAAAGAAATTTCGCTGAAAGACTGCCTACTTTGAAAAGACGACGGGGCAAAGAAGAAGGAGAAGTGGAAGCGCTCGATGAAGGAAAGCGGGCAAGATCTTTCAAAGATAACACTCCTGAAAACAATGCGTGCTGGGCAAACGAGGAAATTGTTTCTCATTCGACTCTTCTGTAGAACGCGGCCGCATTACAACAGGTTTTGCCCGACTCGCCGGGGTCGTTTTTTTGTCAGTTCCTGGCTATATCAATCGGCAGCAACAGCAATCACGGCACGACGTCTACCTACGAGTTTCACCAAAAGTCGCGCGTCGGCAAACAGTGCCAAAATACAATACTTATATAGCCAGGAACAGGCCAAAAAACGACCCCGGCGAGTCGGGAAAAACCTGTTGTAATGCGGCCGCGTTGTAGGAGCTACTGCCAGATTATTGAAAGACATTGAAGCGTGTTGATCGAGGTAGTCGAAATTTTCATGAACAAGTACAATACGACTTGTGCAGCAGTGAATTTCTCGCTTTGTGTAGTTGCTTCTTGGGGTCGTCGTTTTGATGAATCAGCGGTTTCAACTGCGATACAAAATGATGAAGTTTTTTCCATGATCAATGCGTCCTTTGTAATCTGCATCATGTCATGATAAAAACGTCATAAATGTGTTCATCCTCGACGCTCCCGACAGTTAGCCGCATCACCGTCGTTAGATTTCTGGTGAGTTTGTAAGCCGTTGATGTCTACTCCAACGATGACCCGTTTAGCAAGTCAATTTACTCGTAGCACTTTTCGTTTTCTTTCAACTCCAGCGTTCCTCCTTCTCACCACCTTCAGCCGTGCAAAGTGGTCCCTTCGCACTCGGGCTGTTCTTGAATCTTCGAACACTTGAACTTCTTCTTCCCTCCAGTGTTTCCTCGGCTCTTTCCACGGATGTGTTGTGCTCAAATGAGAGCATTTGGTAGGCCGAATTCAAGAATGAAAATCATTGCAACGCGAATAGACATGATATAACAGTAAGCAACAACCGCAGTATGCAAAAGCGATTGTTGAAACGGTGTAAAGAGTTTGTCTTATAGTCTGGAGTTTTCGCTTACACTTTCCACTCAATCTGTTTTCCTATCTTCGTCGCATTCGCTGGACTGTCAAGAAGGTCGACCATCTTGTAGCTCCTCGTAGGTGAGCATGCAGTCGGCGCAAATTCCTTTTCAAAGTTTCTCTGAAAAACTTTCTCAAACCATCCTCGTCAATCTCCGTTTGCCCTCTACTCCTCTCCTACATTATGAGACAAAGCCGGGTCTCCCGAGCCCTCGCCACCTTCTCGCAGGCGATGACACCAGCTCGTGCTCGAGAAATGGCTGGCTCGAGACAATGAATCCTGTTCAAGATCTGCACTGTAAACTCTTTTTCACTGCCATGGGGTAGAGGGAATCAAGGCCGTTGAGGAAGCGCCGTCGAAGTTGCTCGCTGTTTGATGCACCGATCCCCTCAATGAAGCAACTTCTAACGCGAAAATGCTCGAGCCAAGGCAACTGATTTTAGAGTTAGTTACAAACAGACAGCTTGTAGCCGCGCCTCGCCAGTCACTCGACGTCGACCCGAGGTTAAGCATGTCGAGTATCTGCCAAGGCTCTTCACAGCTCTTCAATCAATTTTTTCCGTTCGAAGAGTGAAGATGATCGTTCCAGCACAGCCGTGGAGGTTAATGACAACGGCTGGCACAATTTTTATTCTTCTCAACCAGAAACTGTCAAATGACAACTTGCAGACACGGCAAATCGTGTCTTCGCCGGCGTGGCGTCTTTCTTCGGCGCCTCCAGCACAGAGACGCGCTCCTTCCGCAAGATCTACACTCCGGGTCCCTTTGCCGAGACGGACCTCGCCGCGCTGGATCGTCTCGTCGCTCGCGACCCCTTCATCACGTTGTTGAGTCACGGGGAAGGCGGCGAGATTCTCGTCAGTCACATCCCCATTCTCTACTCAAGAAATGGAGATGAGGTTAGTGAGCTAGTTGACGGCTTCAGAGAGGAAATATGATAATGCATCTTTTTCGTGTCGTGTTACCTCTCTAGGTTTCATCATTTTGTTGCATATTGAAACGCCGAAAAACAGTCATTTCCTTTCAGATCCTAATCGAAGGCTATTGGGCGAGAGGGAATGCACAAGCGAAGCACGCAACCAACTTTGGAAGAGTTCTCAAACCATTCTCGTCCATCTCCGTTTGCCCTACACTCCTCTCGTACATTATGAGACAAAGCCGGGTCTCCCGAGCCCTCGCCACCTTCTCGCAGGCGACGACTCCAGCCCGTGCTCGCGAAATGGCTGGAGAGTCGAGCTATCGAACCCAATTCCACATCTGAATTCTTCTAGGGTGGGCTTGTTTCATTTTTTGAGTGTTCTCAATAGTTTGCAATGCTGCGGATCCCGACTAAAAGACTAGAGTATCAAGTTTACTGTACTCAACAAGGAATCATTCTACAGCTGCGACTCGACCATCACCAGAAATTGGATGTCAGATAAACTTGCCATTCTTCTCAGATGGTAGTGGATAAAATGTGTTGCTGATTACTAAAGTAGCGAAGTTCAACAAGCGGTTGTTCAAATACGCGGCTTACAAACAAGCTGTTTGCAACCGCAACTCGCCTTGACCCACGCCGTAGAAGAGACGTGTCAACTCAAGAGGAACGATTTCTACGAACCAAAAAAGCGCACAATAACAGCGGCTTTGAGAGAGCCAACGCGCATATTACACGTTTGAAATCTGCAAGAGCGATTCGCCTGATTCTTTTTGGTGCTCTAAAATCTCATTGGAAACGTCGAGGATTTGAAAGGAGGCTTCACGCACATACAACTGAAGAACATCTACAGTACGGCTAGCTCCTTTGTTGTGGTAAACAAGACCGAGGTTGAGATCGATGTGAAGCGCGGAGTTCGACAAGGAGACAGCCTTTCACCGTCCCTTTTCAATTGCGCCTTCGAGGATGTGTTCCGGACGCTCGACTGGGAAGAGATTTCTTGCTCTGATAAGTTCCGGCGCTGTTGCCTTTCAAATTCTCATTTTCTAATTAGTCGAAACGATCAATTCCCGGACAAGTTTTTACAGTACAATCTGTGTGTGTTTCGAAGCTTTTGATTAAAATGTCACAAGGAGGAGGCAAGCTAATGGAATGCGAAAGCAAGATCGCCCTTATGCAATCGTTGAACCAGTGGAATGCCCGGTGGAATGCCTTAGTCTTCTTGCTTGAGGCTTGGATGTCCTTGAAGAAGGACGTCTCTCATTGTCAGAGAGACGAAGCTCGCCTTGTCCGAATGCCATCGTCGAGGCGACAGACTTCGCATTGGTTGACGGCACGCTCTGACAACTGCTGCTGCGTGGATTCTCTCCAGTTCCGCTACTTGGATCAACCACTTGTCTGTCTGTTACCGTATCTTTTAGAACTTCCACTCAACCTGCTCTTCTCAACCTGCATTCGCTGGCCAATCAAGAAGGTCGATCATCTTGTAGCTGAAGATCTCCTTGTGGGCGAGCATGCAGCCGGCTCGAATTTCTTTTCAAAAGTTACTTTAAAAGAATTTCTCAAACCATTCTTGTCAAGCTCTGTTTGACCTCCACTCCTCTCGTACATTATGAGACGAAGCCGAGTCACTCGAGCTCTCGCCACCTTCTCGCAGGCGATGACACCAGCCCGTGCTCTAGAAACTACTGGTGGGTCAAGCCAAAGGACCCAATTCCAGATCTGAACTCTTCCCTTGTGAACTCTTTCTGATCACCATGGAAGAGAGGGAATCCACATCTTGCCCATTGAGGAAGCGTCGCGCAGTTGCTCGCTGTTTGATGTGCCGAAGACCTCGGAGAAGAAAGCTCTAAAGCCATGTGTGTACCATTTAGCTAGTGGAGTTGAATTCAACGTAACTCATAAATAAGCGGCCTGCAACCGCGACTTGCCTGTTGACGTCTCATAGAAGAAATGAGGCAACGCCCTGCGCTAATGTTTTTGCGGGCTGTACCCCGGATGTGAATTGCCTCGAATGTGAACTCGAACAAAATGGCATGCAAATGCGCCATTGTGTTCTAGTTCACATTCGAGGCAATTCACATCCGGGGTACAGCCGTTTTTGCGAAACCTGCGAAACTACGTTAAGAGGCGCTACTAAAATTGCGCGTACGCGCATTGTCTAAGTACAAATTCTGTAACCTCGACTCGACTGCTCGTTGCCCTATTGTTTCATTGGAATTGTCTAGGATATGAAATGGAGGCGATTATGTTTGCGTAATTGGAGAACGCTTTCTGAATGCTTAATAAAGCAATATTGTTGCAACTGTCAGTCGCCTCGTATATGACGACCCAGGAATGCAGCAGCGTCGAGGCTTTCTTCCATTCGCGTCATCGACAGCCTTTTCATGACTGGTGTCCTTGACTGCAGTCTATGGCTTTTCTACAAATACCTTGTTTCATGTGATACGCTTTCTATCCTGGTGCTAGCAGTTGGAGGACCATCAGTTTGTATGCTCGCTGTTGGATGTGCCGAAGATCTCGGTGAAAAAGGTTCTACACGATTTCGTGTTACATTATTGCTGCCAACAAATGACGATCCGTTGTGAGAAGGTAGTGGCGAGGGCAGTAAGCAACCTATTTCAGGCTTATTTGAAACATTATGCTCAAGTTGAAATGAATTTTAGATCATCCTGCCCTCTTGACCTTCCCTTACGAGAGGTTCGGTTGAACGATTTGAAAAAATCCTGTACTGCGACCCAACATTGCCGACACAAACATTCTTCGATTCTCGAATGGCAGCAAGTGGCATGAATAAACCTGAAACAATTCAGGAACAAGCTCAGCTAGTGCAACGGTGAATTCCCAGTATTCATCGCTTTTATTTCAAACTTGCTTGCAATTTGTGCTTGCACATGCCAGTTGCTCTGATCAATATTTCTCCTCAGTCACATCCCCATCTCTACTCCAGAAATGAAGACGAGGTCAGTGTGGAGTTAACGGTTTCAAGGACTAGATATGATGTTATTTTTTCTTCGAAAATCCGTCTACGAGCGGTCGCTCTTCTTGCAAATCCAAACCTAAGCTCACTGAAAACCGCTCATTTTCAGATCTTAATGGAGGGCCAATGGGTGAGAGTCAGTACGCAAGCGACGCATGCCACGAATGCTATCTTTGTAGGATTAGAATTTGGTTTTCCGAGAAGCCCCATCCCGCATTTCACTAGATTCAGGTGCCAACGACGGCAGCCAAGAACCCTACGCGGCAACTCTCCGAAGCTTTTATAATCTCCGCCGTAGTAAGTGCGCACGAACAAAATGCATAAAACAACTACTCGCCAGTCACCTGTGTCATACAAAAGTTTAATAGAAACGAGTCAGGGTCCTTACAACAATTGTTGCGGAGCAGACGTGAGCACGAACAAAGGGGACTCTCGGACCCGGCAAAACTACGGGGCAGATTCAGGGTGTCCAGTATTTAAGCACTTCGCGATCCTTAAATACTGGGCACTCTGAATGTGCCCCGTAGTTTTGCCGGGTCCAAGGGTCTGCCCATGTCTGTTGCGGAGCCAAGAACGTAGCCACATTGAGGAAACGCTTTCTATTCTGTTGCTGCTTGAAAATACAGAAACATTTCGGTCGAATGAGCTGTAAACAATCCATTCTGCTATACTATTGCCAGTTCTAATTCTCCAGTTCATTATGTAAACAACCACTTGCGCGACGGAAAAGTCTTTGTTTCCTAGTCTTGCTCTCGCTTCTTTACGTCTGGAGGTTCTTGAAGAAGGACGTCTCTCACAGCGACGAAGCTCGCCTTGTCTGAATGCCATCGTCGAGGCGGCAAACTTCGCATTGGGTGACAGCACGCGCTGACAAGTGCTGCTGCGTGGATTCTCTCCGGCTTCGCTAGTCGGATCAGCCACTCGTCGGTCTGTCGTCTTCTCCTTGTCTTTAGAGTTTTCAATCAACCAGATTTTCGATTTTGGTCGCATTCGCTGGACTATCCAGAAGGTCGATCATCTTGTAGCTGAAGATCTTCTTGTAGGCGAGCATGCAGTCGGCTCGAATTCGCTTTCAAACATTTATTTAAAAGAATTTCTGACCATTCTCGTCCATCTCCATTTGACCTCCACTCCTCTCGTACATTATGAGACGAAGCCGGGCCACCCGAGCCCTCGCCACCTTCTCGCAGGCGATGACTCCAACCCGTGCTCGAGAAATGGCTTGAGGATCAAGCCAACGGACCCAATTTCAGATCTGAACCCTTACCCTATGAACGCTTGTTGTTCACCATAAAGTAGAGAGAGTCAATGCCTTGACCGTTGAGAAACCGCCGTTGCAGTTGCTCACCGTTGGACGCGCCGAAGACCTCTGCGAAGAAAGTTCTAAAGCGTGAATGATGAGTTCAGTGTATACGAAATCAACATGACTCACACACAAGCGGTCTGCAACCGCGATTCGCCTGTCACTCGACGTTGACCACTCACCCGATTGAGGACGTCGAGGATCTACAATTGGTTAGCCCGACTATTCAATCAACCATTGGCAAACAATGCGCTTGTTAGTTTTGAAATAAATGACACAGCGACTTACCCTTCGAGTGATTCGGTGAATTTTGCGAGCGTAGAGGCTTTCAACGTCGCGCCTTTCCTCGATCGGCAGCCAATCGATGGCGACTCTCCACGCCTTCAAGGCAGAATTTCATTGAAACAAGGAAGAGTGCATCTTTTTGAAAAACTTTCGACACGCCCACCTCGTCGATGGTGAGAGACTCGTGAGTCTCGGGAAGTCGACAAGCAGCAGCCTGCTCCCTCGCCTTGAACCTCTCGTCGTGGGAGCCGGCGTTGAGGAGAGTGACCATCACCTGGAGAAGAAGCTCTGGAAGAGGGGAAGACGCGCCTTCTCGCAGTACCCCCTCTTCAACACTCCACTACGACGACGGCGATGCCTGAAAGCAGCTTCTTATTCGCTTCAGAGTCAGTAGGTTTATTCTGCTTTCTAAAGAACGAATGAGGTTTGATCAAGCGAATGAGTGATACTTGCTGTGATGTCGTAAGTGCCGTCGACCGCGTCGTCTATCATCATTCTCAAAGATCGGCCGAAAGAAGAGAAATCTAACCTTGTCAAACACGGTCTTCGTTGATTCTCCATCTTCTTGCATCTTCCAAAGCGCCGCTTCTTTAGGAGAGTCGAAGACATTGTTGAAGAAGCGACTCAAACGTCATTCTCAGTTGAGTTCGCTCACCGACAGCCCGACAGCAATTCTTCTTCGGTCTTCTGACGGTTCGCTCCTCGAGAGGCTCGCCAGTATCTTAGAATACAGGGATATAAAGTTCATACAGGGGAAAATCGATTGCCTGAGCGCGCGCCTCATCGGGCGCCCTTCTCCTGGCGTCGACCGCCACTCGCTGCTCATCGCGAAGCCACGAAAGGCGAGAAGAACAAGCATCTTCAATTGTGAGCAGAGTTCTGAACAGTTCGAAAAGAATCTTACTGAACAACTGCATACTTTGAGAAGGCGACGGGGCTAAGAAGAAGGAGAAGGAAGCGCTCGCATGAAGGAAAGCGGGCAAGACCTTCCACTGATAACACTCCTGAAATGAACCTGTCGAGGAAATTGTTTCTCATTCGACTATTCTGTCGGAGCTATTGCCAGGCTACAATACTGAAAGGCATGGAAACGTGTCTACCGAAGGAGTCGAAGTCTTTATGATCAAGTAGGGCCTATGCAACAGTGAATTGCACCCTTTGTGTAGTTGCTTTGTGCGCGCAATTGTCGTTTTGATGAATCCGCGGTTTCAGCTGCGATACGAAGTCTGAAGATAGTTTGACAAATGTTCCCGTCGTCTGGCGTTCGCATTGTGTTTCTCTCAGTGAAAAAGTCGTGAGTGGGTGCATCCTCGAAGCCCCCCGACAGTTAGCCGCATCAACGTTGCTAGATCTTTGGTGAGTTTGCAAGCCGTTGATTTCTCTTTCAATCGTGCTTCGTTCAGTCAGTCAATCTTCTCCTAGCACTTTGCTGTTTCTTGCAACTTCTGCAGGTCCTCCTTCTCACCAGAGGACCGTTGAAGGTGCAGAGAGCGTTGATCACTCAGAACACCTCTGTCCCTGCTCGCTTTGCTCCCTTCCCCAGCCCGCCTCTTTCTTCTCTTCACAGCAGAACACGCTTTGATTGCACAACCCCTGACACGCTTCCCCCTGCTTTCTCTGCACGTAGCTGTTTATTGCTTGACTGATACGATTGTCTGGTTTTCTCGAGAAAGATTTGAAATGTTTTACTGCAAAAGCCAAAGTTGCGCTATTCTTTCTATTCAAAAGAAGAGTGAAGATGGCCGTGGTTCCAGCTGGAGGATGAGCTAGCTATTCGATGGACTTATGATAGTGAGTGGACTTCTTTGTCTTCTTGCTTACCTAAATATTCATCAAAAAATGCTTCCTCGAGTGTTAGATAAGCTTCCTCGAGTGTTAGATAACCGCGACTGCCATTCGATGTTGACCAAAAAGCGCTAGTGCAATTGCCGAGAATTTGAAAACAAATCAGACGACGGACAGCCTCCGATTTTTGCTTGGGTTTAGAAAACTCCCTGAAACGGTGAATTGCGCTGTTGAGTGTAGTTCACGTGTTCAATGATTTTCTGCAACGACTTTTTCAACTTGCAACCGCGACTCGCCTGCTATTCATGCCATAGAACTTTACAACAACCTTTGTGAGAAAGGAAGCAGGCGTAACAAGAGAGAGGTGCGCATTTTTACAAGTAGACATCCTGCGACCGCGATTCGACCACTTAATACCGTAACTCTAGTGTTTCATTGCAATTTTGAGGATTGGAAATATTGGCGCTTCCTCTAGACTTACTGAAGAACGTCTCTTGGTGCTTGATAAAGTAACATTTTTTGCAACGGTGAGTCGCCTCGTCTTTGATCCTGGAATTCAGCAGCGCAGATGCTCTCTTTCACACTTGTACGTTTCTCCTCTTTCAGCAGCCCTTTCACGCCTGATCCTCATGCTTGCAAGCAAAGAGTCCATTTCAAGAATATGACACTCGAAAATTTCTAACAACTCGTCACACCAATGGTGAAGATTTCAATTGGAAACACAACAACAGGAGGCTACCTCACCGTGAACATTTAGTCGGGAAAAGTGACAGATTTTAAGGGAACGAGAAACGGTAATGCGACTAAACCGAGTATGATGACATTCGATGTTATGAGTCATGTCACCATTGCTCATGAGGACGACCAAGCGACGATGTTGTAGTGGCGCGAAGAGTGACTGTTCTCTCTGAGAGGGAGCACGCTTCTACTGAAGACCGAACGTTTACCATTTGCTTTGTGGATGTTCTCGAGGACATTTACAACAATTCGCGGATTCCGACCCCGAAACGCCAAGGGTTCGTGGCAATTATGAAACCATCGAAACAGCTAGTGCTTTGGTGGAAATTCGATGCAACTTGTTATCTGGCCTGGCATGTTGTGAAATTGACTGGGGCGGGCTTGACTACGAAGCAAGTCAATGGTCAACCTTTTGGAAATTCTTGAAACAGCCAAGTGAAAGGTCCGAGAAACGAAAACTTTGCTGCCACTATTTCAAGCTGCATCGAAAACAAGACGCAGACCCGCACGGTCGACTGCGCATGAACGCCTCTATTGTACTTGCCAACCCGATGAAACCGTCATTTGATAAGTTTTCCACGACCAGGAATGCGCTTTTGAAACTGGGCAATGACTGATGTGAGAGGAAGACAAACGCTCAAAGACTTACACGCGACCTTGGCTCCCTCCGACTTCACAGTCGTGCTGACTGAAGTGTTCATCAATGTTCTCCAACCACCATGTGGGGTGCGCCAGAAACCACAAGGTAAGGAACAAGCCCAAAGTGCTGAGGATTGCATTCAAAACCTAAAGTTCAGCAAATCTGACATTCTTGTGACATTTGATCAATCAGACCTGGACAGCCGTAAAGACGAGCAACATCGTCGGACGCACTGCGATAACGCCATAGAGCAGCAGCTGAAACACACATGGGACGGGAATTTAACGGGAACATGATCGACGACGAAGAGAAAGCCCCCACAGCGTCCACTGATCGTTGGACAACATTTCGCTTGGGTTTAGAAAACTAGCTGAAACTGTGAATTGCCATGCTGAGTGTAGTTCCCGCAACTTCTTTCAGAGCGATTTGAGCAATAAAGCAGGGCTCATACATAAAAGCAACCCGCAAGGTTGCTGTAAAGCCGGTTGTTGCCGTAAAGCCGTTTGTTTGTTGGTGCAGGACGAAGCTGGCAAGGGAAGCATCGTCTCGAGGCTGTCGGCCTACTTTGAGAAGACGGTGAAGAGTGACTGGGTCTTCGAGATGGAGCGAGATCGACGCCAGTTGAAGGGCATCGTCGGCTTCCGCTTCCACGTCCAGCGAGTCGACATGAAGTTCAAGTTGAATCAGAACAATCCCCTGCCCGTGGCCAGGGCCATTGCCTGGAATGAAGGAGAGGGCGGCGATCGACAGGAAATCTCGGCTCTCATGCGGGAATGAGAGAGGCGAAGAAGGCTTGACGAGTTGAAGCAAAGGAAATGTACGCATATTGTAGCTTTGTCTCTTGGATGTATGGAGATTGAATGCGGACTTCGCAAGACGTTACTGAGTTAATTTTAATCTGCTGTAAATTATAGAATATGTGAAACGGCAAGATGCAAACTTCAACTTGGAGAATGACGGTGACGACGAAACTGCTTGCGAGTAGATCGACTGAAAAGATTGGACGTATCATCGGACGATCGAGTGAATTGACCGAAATCCGTTTTACTAAACTCCGTGAAACTGTCGAGTGCCACTTTCCCAGAATTCAAAATCAATTCTTTCAAAGCAAAAGTCTCTGTTTTTCGTAAAGGATGAAACAGCCAATTGCCGATGCAAAGGATGATTACAATCTTCCAATTGAAGAAGCTTTTGATCTCTCACATTTCTCGTTGGTCGGCAAGTCGTCGATGGCGGATCACCACGCTTTCACAAATGATTCACGAGAATACAATACGAGGAAAGGCACATCATTTGAAACGTTCCACGCGAGAAGAGCACGCTTTGAGTGACGATGAACGTCTACGAGACACTTCCTGAATACCTCGAGGATTGGCAAAGATGTGCGGATTCTGACATCGAACTGTCAAGAAAACTCTTCGCGCTTCAATCTTCGAACACTTGAACTTCATCTTTCCTCCAGTGCTTCTTCGGCTGTTTCCACAGGCGTCTCGAATGATGACATTTGGAGGCACATCGATGGAGCAGAGAGCGTCGATCACTCAGAACACCTCTGTCCTTGCTCGCTTTGCTCCCTTCCCCGCCTCTGTATTCCTCTTCTCGGCAGGGCGACGCATTGATTGCTCAACCCTCGACACGCTCCGCTTGCCTCCTCTGCACGTGGTTGTCTCTTGCTTGACCGACACGTGTGTCTAGCTTTCTTGAGAGAGAGATGT
This sequence comes from Poikilolaimus oxycercus, assembly GCA_034700245.1. Classification (NCBI taxonomy): domain Eukaryota; kingdom Metazoa; phylum Nematoda; class Chromadorea; order Rhabditida; family Rhabditidae; genus Poikilolaimus; species Poikilolaimus oxycercus. The sequence goes on from JAQIXL010001057.1 coordinate 18,787, forward strand.
ATAAGTAGTTCTGCAAATATCGTACGTGCTATTTCAAGCAATTATTATACAACGTGTGAAACTGTCTTCTCTAGAGATCTTCAGCAGAAACTCGATTCTTACAGACACTGCGTTTTATGAAACAAACCGATGGGGCCCTCCGGGAGAGGCAGTGATTCAACACTGCTCTAATTAAACTATTGAAACGGCGAAAAGCCTTGGTCTCGCTCTTGTTGTTTGAGATCTGAATGTGGTTGAAGAAGAACGTCTCTCAGAGGGACGAAGCTCGCCTTATCCGAATGCCATCGTCGAGGCGGCAGACTTCGCATTGGTTGACGGCACGCGCTGACGACTGCTGCTGCGTGGATTCCCTTTCAAGCGCGGATTACCGATGGACGTTTGCTTGTGCTTTATAAAGTAAGACAGTTGTAACAGTCAGTCGCCTCCTAAATGAGTTATGCAAGTGAGCATGAGCAAGCTTCTGCAATAGTTTTGTTTACTATAAGAATGACAAATCGAGTGACAGATGAAGGATGTAAACAGATTACTTACAACCGCGACTGTCATTCGATGTTGACCAAAAAGCATCATTGGAATTGCCGAGAATCTGAAAATAAATGAAGTCACAAACCGTCCGTCTTCAATGATTGTTGGGCAGCATTTCGCTTGGTTTAGAAAACTAGGCTGAAACGGTGAATTGCCCCGGAGAGTGTAGTTTACGGGCTAAAGAACAAACCATTTTTTCGCCAAAACTTCTTCAAACGGGTCGATTCAAGAAGTGATTCGAGCAAAAAAAAAGCTATGCACGAGCAAGCGAGTTGCAACCGCGACTCGCCTGCCACTCGGCGTTGACCCGTCGCCATGCTGTGGACTTCGAGAATCTGCAACTGATTGTCTCTCTTCACGGAACTGACGATAAACTATGTGCGCTACATACAATTGAAATGAAACGGCGACTTATCCTCTGAGTGATTCCGGGAATCCTGTGATTGTGAAGAATGTCAATATCAAGCTTGTCTTCGGTCGGCAACCAGTCGATGGCCGATCTCCACGCCTTCAGACCTCGGCGAAGAAGGTTTTCCAAGATTTGCTTTTGTCCCGTTTTTACTCCCGACTTATTCCAAACACTTCAGTGCAACGTAGACGAACACAGCGTTCAACCACGACTCGCCTGCCTGCCAGAGATGTTGAGCCGTTGCTAAGCCGAGGTTGTTGCTGTTCTTTGCGCTAAGTCAAATGTGCAAGAAGATATCACTCCTACGCATTTATTGTTGATTAGCATGATGTTCACTACTAGTGAAAAGCATGAAACAGCAAAATGCCCGACTGGCGATCTCGGGAATTCCCTGAGTGGAGAGACTTTCTATGGGACGATTTTCCTCTGTCGGGAGCCCGTCGAGAGCGGACGATTCTATTGAAAGATTCAAGAGGGTTTTGTTGTCGGATAGGTTTTCAGGTCAGCAACTCTCCTCGCGAACTTATTGTCACTCCAACTTCAGCCTCGGCGAAAGATGTTTCCAAAAATCGTGTCTCCAAAAATCCCATGAACTGCTCTCCAGCACATTATGTGTCCGACAATGCTCTAGTAGACAGTTTGGAACCGTGGTTCGAATGGTACTTGAACTAGATGTTGACCTTCATTGACGGACGTTTCAGCGAAGAAACGTCCTTTTCGCTTGCAAAACCAAAAAGGAAATCCCGCTTTGGAATCGAAATCCGTAAGAAAGGACGAATTCTCAGAATGTTGGCTTCATTTGGTTCACGTTCGTCCACTTGTACCTGTCCGTTCGCGCAGATCGCAGTTTCCGATCGACATGTCGTCTGCGACGCCCACATATGTGAGCGAACATTTGCTTTAGCTAGCGGTTTCGGATCTGAAATATTCGATGACTTTTTATGCTGATCCCAGCGGCGAGAGACACCGTTTGGCGAGAGACACCGTTTGCCAGTTCGACTGGATGCGAATCGGAAAGGGACCATACAGAAGGTGTCCTCTTTGTTGCGGGGAAGATGAGCAAAATAATGTGGTGGAAATGACAAGCGCCAACTCTAAGCGATGTGCGATGATCGACAAAGATCATTTCATGCACAATGTACAGAAGTGTTGAAACAACAGTTTTAAAGGAGACTGGTTAACAAACATTTTCGATTGTAAATAGATAGAAGGCAGCAACAAACAAGCCGATTCATCACATTTCAGCCACGTACAAGGGGTGGTAACTTAGTACTTGGACTTTCTGGACTTCCGACTTCGCTTTGATTTATAACAGGCTGATTCAAAGTGGAACGCATACAGGGCCTCTAGACTACTCTGCAGGCCAAAGATGAGCGCTTGAAGTTGCTTGGGCTCCGAGAACGGGCCAAAACAAAATCTCAAGTCGGAGGCTCGAAAATCCGTAAAAAATCACAGAATTTTTGCACGCCCGGCCAATGGCGCAGGGCGACTGCCCTGGCCACAAGAACACCAACGCCCTTGAAACCCGGGCGGAATTCGTTG
>JAQIXL010001058.1:0-21260 GCA_034700245.1 Poikilolaimus oxycercus
GTTATAGACTTTCTTTGTCGGCCGGGCAAACTCTATCGAATGCTGTATAGAACGCAAAAACGAAAATTTCCCCGGCATGGTCCTTTAATTATTTATTTTCATCAATTGACTGCTTATGAGTACTCAATAGCGAGAGGCTGTAGAATGAATTTTGGTTGTCGTCGTGAAAATTCGGTCTTGTTGACACGTGTTTCTTCTCCAGCAACCAAACGAACGAAGTGCGGGGGAGCAAATAAACAGCGACCACGGTTGACAACTGTACATCAAATCTACGATTGGGTACCTAAAAACGCTGCTTTTGGAAATCAACACCTTGTTGTGAGAATGAAAAGCACGCGAAAGAACTTACGAGAGGTCGTTGATGAAGTTGACACTTGAAATGCCATAGTACGTGGCCGATATGGTTAGCACTTGAACAAGCGTGTTCAGTGTGAAGACCGCAAAAACGATGAGCGCCGAGAACAAGAGACGAAGTTCCATTCGAATCACTCGACGTTGATCGACCGAACCCTGGTTCATTTGAGTTACGGCTGCGTGTTAATCTTACAAGAGCTGAGTTTAGTTGTTGGCGAACGAAAACAATCGTTCCAATGTACAAGAAGAAGCTAATGCAAGTCGTCACTAGACTGCACCCGCCGTCAATGTAGGCAATCACCTACAGTCGCGAGCTCAAAGAACTACGAGTACTGTACCTTTGCAGACTGGGCATCATTCTCTAAACGCAACGTTTCCAGCTCGGGGTACGGTTTCAGGTAGATCTGGTAATGGGGATTGAGAGCAACTGGTAATACAGCGACCATGGGAACAAGCCATTGAAGAACGTGCGAAATTGCAAGACGACCAGGCGTCCACAGCTGCAAACTTGCGGTTCCCTGTGTTCGAGACCGAGAACACACACCTGATTGTATTGCAGCGAGAAAAACGCGGAGCTGAAACGGTTCGCCGCGAACAGCACCTGACCAATGTACACGACAATTTTCAAGTAATAATGGATTGCAGTGGCGAAGCGAGCCACCACTTCGAGGGTGGTGTCTGATGCGTCGTCGAAGAACCAATTCAACAACCCGTATTTACGGAACCGCATGAGTACGGTAAACTCGCAGAACATTAAAACATCAGCACAGTACTAGGGTTCCTTATTTCAGTTAATGGAAAGTAAACTCACATGGACAAGCACGAGCTCGAAGAAAGAGCCCTTAAAATCCGATTTGCTGGACCTTCGCATTAAGACAATTTTTACGGCAATGAAGAGATGTGCGACTTGAGAGGTGCAAGTGAAGACGAGAAGTCCAACTTGCAGCGGTGGCAGGGTCATCGTTCAAAAATGGAAAAATTGTTTCATGACCAAACGTCCAGTCAGCTTTCTTCTTCTGAGAATGAAAGTGGGCTACGCGTTGGGTGGTGCATATGTAGACTCATAACCGGCAATTCCGCGTTTACGACTTCCCCCGATGTAAGCATGTTCTCACGTAAGCGCAATCCGATTTGCGACGTTCTTTTAGAACAAAAAAAATCTTCTTATGAACCTGTCTGGGTAAAGTAATTGGATTTAAAGCTGACGAGAGATCACACGCGCTATAGTTGTGTGCAAAAACTTGACAATAATCCTGGCAATTCTTTTGCAAAATTTGTACGTCATTTAAACCCGTTAAAAGTTGTACAAGAGCAGTGAGATACACGTGAATGTCTAGCAACAGTATCAAAAGTAGTTAACATCATCCTTGGCTCTTGTTACGCCCACAGTGCGTGAGAACTGTGTCATGGGCATGTTCGGATCGGCGACGAAGTCATTTCGCATATAATAGCGAACGGCAATCACAAGGAGGACGATAACGATAATTTCAAAGATGGTATTGCCGATAATGAACATTTGCGTGTCCGGTTGCTAAAAAGCTATAATTGAGCTTGAAAATGTTTCAACCTCGAACTCTTCCACTCGTGGCGACGTTGGACATTCTTTTATTGGTTCGAAGCCTGAGTGACATGCTGTTCCATGCGAGACAGAGTAGCCCTGAAGATATTCACTCAGTGAATGCCCTGACACTTCCAACCTGTTTTCTGTCCTTGCTGGCACACCATTGACACTGGAGAAAGGGCGCGTCGTTAGAGCAGTTTTTGAACGTTTCACATTCGTAGGGCGAGCTCGCTATTCTCCACTCATCACCCAGCTTCTCAGTGTAGAACAGAGTGTCTCCTTCCGTAACGGCGTTAGAAAACGCTCCAAGAAGCATTGTTTTTGAATCCACATCAAAGGAATCCAAGTATGCGCTCGAGTTCGCAGCCTTGGACCGTGGGATTCTCTCAACCTAGAAACGTCTGAGGGAAATGTAATGTGTTCGAACCACGTGAATCTGATCTCCGACCGCATAAGTATAGAAATCTCGTGACCACTGGAGAGCCCGGAACTTTCTCTGAATCAAGTCCGCGCCATCAGCCAGAACCCTGAGATGTGAGTATCGCTAGAGGATGCACTTACACACTATAGATCGAGTCAACTGAAGAGTTGCTCACTAAGAGATGTTCAAGATCCACTTCGATGATCCGAATAATGCCGAAGAAGAAGTTGAACCCGTAAAGAACAATGGAGTCGTCGACGATGAAACCCGTCATTGGCATGAAATACTCGCAGATATCTAAATGAGAGAATTTTTGCTACTTCAGAACACCTGCCTTCATCACTGGTGCAAAGTTGACGAGCCGTGTGCATTTCGAGGTTCTTACTGAAAACATGCAGCACCGTGTCGTGGGCGAGGCAGTTGTATTCGTAGCAGTTCGAGGCGATGAGGAAAATAAGGCCATTCGATGACTGATAGATGACGTCATGAATGCGCGGTCGATACTGCTTCGAGCTATCTGGGACAAGACGCAAATCGAAAGTTTCGTTTGCTACCAGCCTCAGCCTGAAACAAGGGTGTCGATATAGATGAATGGCACAAAAACCTCGGCTCAAGCGCAATTGTAAGGATGTATGCAGTTGATTCCATCACTTCCTTAATATCCACATTGGCTGTTCCGAAGAGAAGAAGATTGCCGTCAACATGTTTTCCATGAACATCTGTGAAGTTTCCTTTGACTTCCGACTCGTTCGGAACGAAATCGTCCACAGAGAGAACTCTAAAGAGTTAAATGATTGTGAGAGACACACGCACAACCAATCGCTGCAGTTGTCCACGGCCTTCCAAATGGCAAGATGTTTCTCTGACATAACGACAGCGGTATTATCATCAACAGCCTAAAAGAATCTTCACCATCCAAGCAGCACTTACTCGGAATTCAGTTCTGTGGCTGACATTAAAACCGTCAGGAAGCGGACAAGAGATCTCGGTCTTCATCTCAATGTCAAAGCGCGACAACGACCCATTGAATAGAGTGAAGAGGGCGCCCTGAATTTTGAGAAAATCAATGGCCTATCGGAAGAGAGAAACCTGCTCGGCGTCCAGGCCAAAGGGCTCCGACTCCAGAGTGGCATTGAAGCTGGCTGCGCGTATAATCAGCGGACAACTAATACAGAGGAAAACGATGAACACGGAGTAGGAAGGATAATGGCCGTGGCACTGCCGGATCATGGGTGCAAGAGGACGCAGGCGCGACGATCAAGTGAAGTTGAGCGCGATCTTCGTGTTGCGAGGGGAGCGCGTCGCGCACTGCGAACACCGGCAGAGACCTCCTCGTCACTTTGACTGCGAAGAGCGATGCGCCTCAGTGACGGCGAATACTGGCGAGGTCACCTCCTCGAGTTAGTCGAACTAGCTCCTGAACCATCAGAAGTGACGTCACAGATTAACGAACTTTGCAGGTGTCGACAGCAAGCACGTCCAATGATGATTCACTCTCCGATTATCTTGCAAAAAATGTTGTAGAATTGGACAAGGACGTTTTTACATGTGTCTCTTTCCACCAGCTGTTCCTCTAATTTAATGCGTTCCCCGGAAGTCTTTAGGGTTCCACTAACTACTCTGAATCCATCTACTTTTTGCCGAATGCCTTCGAGTGTTCTTGTCAAGGTGAGACGAACCATAACCAACGCCGTTACCACGTTTCTTGCTTTCATCCCTTCTTGAAGAAGCGAGAAAAGAGTACGAAACCGCTGTTTTAGTGTTGAGTTTGTGGGGGAGAGAAAAGGGGGTCGACGGCGACGGCGTGGCAAAACCGGCACCTCTGCCCACAGACGAAGCCCCTTGAGGGGATCTTGACGTCGTTGTGGTTGTGTGCCGTTTCTCGCTTCTCCTTTCTTTCAGCAATGCTTTCACCGCCATCACAGAAACCCCACAGAAACCGCGCTGGCGGGGGTGTATCATGAATCTCCGAGAGGAAACAAAGAAGCCGCGAACAGACGCGAAAGTGTGAGGCGCGCTTTTTCTCGACTGAAACGCTTCTTGCCGATGAAAACGTCGCGGGCCCCCTGCCTGGCACAAGACGAAGCTAACTCCGCCTTGATGCTTTCCATATAAAAGAAAGGTGAGGTTGGAAGGCGAGTTCACTCCAGCCATGGAGCTTGACGCGCGCATCAAGGCCTACAAGGTCGTCGCCTATGCGGCGATCACTTTCTCGGTGGTCTCCGTCCTCTCCATCTGTGTCACCCTCCCCATGGTCTACAACCACATCAGCAGCGCCAAGAAGTCCATCGCTGGTGAGGCTGCTTACTGCAAGGTGAGATAAGTTCTGAAATCATTGCAATTTGTGTTAGAACTCCGCTAGGGACATCTGGACCGAGGTGAACACCCTGAAGACGGCTCCCTCCAACAGGACTTCTCGTCAAGCCGGATACGAGACCGATGAGGCGGTGACCAACACCGGCTCCGAGGGATGCGCTTGCGATGGCTGCTGCCTTCCAGGACAGCCGGGACCTTCTGGTCCCTCTGGAGTCCCTGGCACTCCTGGACGCTCGGGAGCACCCGGAAACCCCGGCCATCCTGGAAAGTCGGCCGGATCTGCTTGCGCTCCTATCACTCCTCCTCCGTGCAAGCCTTGCGACGCTGGACCCGCTGGACCCGCTGGACCTCCCGGAGGTCCCGGAGATGCTGGACCTGATGGAGTCCCTGGTGCCCCTGGTGGCGATGGAGCCCCTGGAGAGCCTGGACCCAAGGGACCCCCTGGACCCGCTGGAAACGCCGGAGCCCCTGGAGGACCTGGACAGCCTGGACCCGATGGGGCCTCCTCGCAGACCCCTGGAGAGCCCGGACCTGCTGGTCCCGCTGGACCCGCTGGACCTGCCGGACCTGCCGGAGGCAACGGACCCGACCTCGGTGCCGGCCCTGCCGGACCCAAGGGACCTCCTGGACCCGCTGGAAACCCCGGACCCGACGGACAGCCCGGACTTCCTGGTCCTGCCGGCAAGCCCGGACCTGGTGGAGAGAAGGGAGTCTGCCCGAAGTACTGCGCCATCGACGGTGGAGTCTTCTTCGAGGATGGAACTCGCCGTTAAGCGTCAATTCATCATTCGAGCAGATCTTTCACACTTCGCCATTTTCGAAGTGAATAAAAGTTCAAGGCAGTTACAATTCACACATAAGAACAGTGCAAATTTTCACAATTCATTCGTGCAAACTGTTGAATTGAACATGAATCAAAGACAGTTCGCACTAAATTGCTTCGTTCTACGCTCGGCGTTTGGGCTGGATTTCTGGTAGAATGTCGAACGATTTGAGCCAAGGGTGAGTCGCTTTGGCGTAACGCTATCAAGCCTCGTTTAGATCGGATCCATCCACTGCCTTTCTCTTCAGTGAAACGAAGTCTTATGGAGATTTCGCTACGAGAATGTTCGACACGGATATCGAACTCGTAGGCGACGAACTCCCTCAAGAAATTTTGCAGGCCGTAATGTCGCCAGAGGGACACAGCACCAGATTCTATGTATCGTCACAGGCACTCGCTTCAGTTCGTTTTTACTTTTCACTGACTGCTTATTGTTAGGCGAGTGAGGCGTTCGCCGAGCTTTTCAGAGCCACTCCAGCACCGCCGCGCATCGAATTCGCAAACACGGACCTGGCCGACTCGGCGGACACTCTTCTACTCTTTTTGCAGGTAAAACGTGCTTCAGTCTGAATGATACGTTCAAGGTGACGGTGCCCTCTCCGTCTCTTCGCGGTGTGGATCAGAGTAACTGTTGTCAGCTAGCTGCATTTTCCTTGCGCTACAGGTGTGGCCTTTTTCCGTGACAAATTCTTTCAGATGCTGGCATCTGCACGGATTATGCCAAAACGTGATCTTGAAGGAGGCGGAGCTCATCGACGCCGCTTCTTTCAGTTCTCTTTTCGAATTTCTGGTTTGTAATTGGAAACATTAAATCAAACTCAACTAGGCGTCAAATGGTTATCACACCGCGTGGCTTTACACATTCGTTGTGGATCATGTCGTCATACATTTTGATTGCAATCAGGTTTGATTACTTTTGAACCTCGAACTATTGCCTTTAGCTCGAAGCCTTGAAAGCTCCCACGGAGGTTTTGCTCGAAATTTTCAAGGTCTGCCATTTCTTCTAATAGTCAGTTTTTAGCGGAAGGCGAGACAAGCGTGCGAAAAGGAAAACCTCAAGTGCACACCAATTCGAAAAGTTTCGATAAAGTCGCCTCCTATTAACATGTCGCCCAAGCGAGTACCCTTGTTTGAAAGTAGGCTATAAATGTGATCGTCGAGCTATAACTTTAATTCAGAAAAGCCGTCCTTCCGACTTGATGAGCCGGACATCGAACTACTCTACGAAAGTGTTCAGGATAACGCTAGAGCTGGCACACCGGTATAAATCCGCTAAGTTACAATTGTTTCAGGATACTGCGCCTATGATTGATCAGCCCGACTGGACAGCAGCAACAAGCAACTTGGTGGCGACGAGCAGCACATCTTCAAGTCGGGCTGAAGTTGACGTCGAGCCATCAGTTTCCGTGAAGAAGGGGCCCGCTCGCCGATATATCATCAGTCTTCCGATGTTCTCAATTCATGTGGACATCGCGAAGCTTCAAATTGACGTGAAGAAGCTTCAAAGTACAACGCTTTACAATGCAATTAAATCGCTTTGCCGAGCCATCATCTTGAAGGTGCGAAAGGATTTATTGTAAAGAAGGTTTAGGCGCTTCCCCAAAACGTGTTGCTGGAAGTGACAATGGCGAAAAATAGTCGCAGCGGGCACACAACCTTCCCTGCGGACGCGGTGAACGCTATCAAATGTGAGGAATATCTTCAGTGGTTGGAAATTTTCCAGGCTTTATCGTCGATACGCTGAAAGTGAAAGAGAACCAAGTGGTCGACACTGAAACGGCTATTCGAAACTATTTGCTCACTTTCTTGTATGTTTCAAGTGGAAAACAATTCATGGCCGCTTTCAGCAATTCGTGCCGTACGCTGGTGCGTTCCGGAAAGAAGATTCCTGCTGAAACAGCTCGTGGTCGAGGAAGTCAAATGTCTGCTCTAAAGACGCCGTTCAAGACTCCCTTCAAAAGAATGCTTGTTGACTAAAGTCTTTGAGATTGACCTATTGCATAAAGATTAGATGGAACAAACACACCCGGCAAGTGTATATGGACGGGCATAAATTTCTTTGAATGAGCATGCGGTAGCTTATGTCAGCTCGGTTGTTCGTGATTTCTGCAATTACGAGTGCCAATGGCAAACCCTCTGCCTGTATCGATGCAATGATTAGCACCTGTAAAAGGGCATTCAGTCATTTGTCGGGCCAACTCCTGCACCTTGTTCCCTTCATGAATAACGACGAGATTGTTCTTGACGACTCGGATACGGAGTAAGCAGTGCTTTTCACTTCAAGTTCTGTTTAAGGAATGAGGATCCGTCGGCTCAATTTCTTTATCAACCTTCAAAGTGTTATGGAGACTTTACTTCAAGACTCTTTGATTCCGACGTCGAACTTGTACTAAATTTGCACTTTGTCTTAATCGTTTGTAGTGCATCAATGTAAACACGGATCAGCACGCCTTCTACTTTGCGTCGCCACAACTTCTAGCCATAGTCTGTGGCTCCTTATGAATGTAGTTTTAGGCCAGCGAGATTTTCGCCAAAAAGTTGCACTCAGCGGCAGAACCTTTGAGAGTCTCATTTGAAAATGAAGACCTAGCTGATAGCCCTCACACTGTGTTGCTTTTTTTACAAGTTTGGATTACTGGCTTTCTTCTAGAACAGTTTTAGTCGATTATTCCTTCGCCGAGTCTGCGTGTTGTTGACTTCACTACGTGTTGTCCGCTTGCTGCTTTCACCTTACGCTATAAGTGCGTTCTATTTCCAAGCCAACTCTTTAGATGTTGGCACTTGCATGGCATTTGTCAAAATGTCATTGTGAGTCAACTGGATAACATTGACGGATCGTCACTCATCGAGCTTTTCGAATTTTTGGTAAGCGACATAATGTCCGTCTAAATGTTCTAGGCCACAAATGCTTATGATAACTCATGGCTTTACACGTTTCTCTTCGACCACATTATTAATCGCTTCGACTGCAACGAGGTTTGATTGGCGCTTTTTCTTATCGATTGTTGTAGCTGGAAACGCTAAAAGTTCCACAAGCAATTCAGCTGGAGATTTTCAAGGTTGGTCACAAGCAGCAAGCTAGCAATTCTTGATTCAGAAGAAAGCGCGACAGTTTCAAGAATCTTCGTTCTGTAAGCACTCTGGAGCGTCGCCTGCGTTCAAGAAGTTGGAAATCGTGCAGCCAAGCGTTGAAAGTTTGTTTCACTTTTCAGGACGAAATTTCTTTCAGTGAAGCCGCTAATTTCTCCGCCTTCTGAGAAGGACTCAAGTGAGGATGATATTGAACTTGTCTATGTTCATGATCCAAACACAAACAATCAGAATGTAGGCTCTTGCATTAAATGGTAGATGCTTTAGATGGAAGCACCAGTGACGAACACCCACGAAGTAGAAGAGAAGGATCCCAACATTCAGGATGGGTCGAGTTCACCAGTGAATCCGCAGTCTGCACCCTGCTCCCCCGTTGCCGTCACCGCCGGAACGTACATGCTGGAGATCCCCGAGCACGGCGTTCACGTCGACATTGCAACATTGGAAATTGACTACTCTAAGCTGGACATGAGCTCCCTATTCGACGCAATTCGATCTCTACTGAGAGCGGTGGTGGTGCAGGTTCAACAAACTGTTAGTCCATCAAACGTTTTAGGCCATCTCTCACGACTTATTGTCTAAGTTGACGCTCTCCAAAGGCATCCGTCCCCAGTACACGTCTATTTCAGATGTTGCTGTCACAGCAATAACGGGTACAGTCATTAGCAGAACGCTCGCTATACACGTCCTAGGCTTCATCATAGAGTCACTTAATATCGCAGAAGACAAGCACGCTGACACCGCTCTTGCCGTTCATAGCATGCTCAAATCGTTTTTGTGAGTAGCCGATGGAATATAATTGAATGCCTCAGAAATACATGTCGCATCCGCGCTCGAGAAGGCAAGACCGTAATCGCTGAAAGCTCTGGAGGGTTGATACAGAAGTGCGGTCGTCGATCGTTGAAGAGGCCGTTATTTGAAAACCCATCAACTGCCTGATCTTACTATTTCACTGACCAAAAGATACTCTCTTTACTCATTCGTTCACGGGCAATAAAGAAAGCTCAAGCGTCAGTGAGTGCCTTATAGTTGTGGCCGTGGTCCGAGGGTCGCTTCTCGTAGTACTGACGACACATGAGAGTATTAACAATGGGCAAAGACTCAGAACAACAAAGATAGTAGGGTACGATGTCGTCAACGATGTGTCCAATGAAATTCCCGTGTGGACTTGTCCGCTGCACATTTCCACCGTCTGATCGTTTTTTCCAGTGTTGGAAAGGAAACTCACCCGGCGGTCCAACGATGAGGTGACCACTCTTATAGCAGCAAGTCTGTCCACCGCCACTGGGACTAGGTGAAACTGTTTGGAAGCAATCTTCAAAGCCGTGCATGGCAAAAGCGAGCCAGTCGAACTCGAAACGATGATCGACTGCTGCTTGTGAGATGGTAGGTGGACAGTGAAGGGTGTCATTAGGTGGACTCCAGAATGGAAGCCAATACCACGCCTCACATGCGAGCAGCTCTGCGGCATCAAGAATGATGTCGATGTAGCCAAAGAGTTGCAAAGCTGCAAGAAAAAATCTTTGAAAACGGTCGATAACCATACGTTGAACTCCAGCGTCGAAGATGCACGTCGATGAAACATCCTTGTTCTCACACAGCCGATACACAAGTCGAAAATAAGTGTCGGGCACAGATGGGCTAAATCCCGAAGCCTCAAGAATGCGGCCGGCATCATCGTCGCGCGAAACAAAGTGTCCAGTGTTTGTAACGTTCCACGTGTGAACCATCTTCCAGGTTGAATCCGGCCGATCCTACTCGGATGTGATGAGAAAGCAAACTAACGTGAATAATCATTGCATCGATTTGCAACTTGTTCGACGCAAAGTCGGAGGGATTCCACTTGAACACGATCCTTCGGTTAGCAATGCCGGATTTCAGTCGACCCTCAGCTTGCCCTTCTTCAAGGACGTAAATCCATCCAGTCAATGTTCTGTTCACATCACCGTTTGCTAGAATAACGCTGACTTTCATCCTTCCAACGGAATGAAAGTACGGTGTTGTGCATGTGACTCTGAAAACAATTTGGATTACAAGCCAGCTCTGACCTTTCAGAAGCAATCTCCGCCTTCACTACGGTACTTGGACGTTTGAGATCGCGAAAAAGGCAGAATGCAGCCAAAGCTGTTGAATTTCCGGCCACATAGACATGTAGAGGCTCCCGCCGAAGTGAATAGAAGAAACTCGGCAAAAAACGAATGTTTGTATTTGAGAACTGAGAAGATGTTCTTAGGGCGTCCGACCGAAATATCCAGTCGCCACTTTTGGACTTGCGCTTCTCCAATTCTTTCTCATTTCCTAGGCACAAAATAAAATCGCGACCAGATTTCTCTTTTGCGTCGACGCCAATAATCATATGTGTGCCTAAAAGGCGGATTACGCAGGGCTGTCCGTTCTTACTCGTGTTTGATAACGTTGGGCGGAGCAATAACAACAAGTAAGTCTGAACGCCGTCTGATGCAATCACCACTTGAGAGAGGTTATGTTCGCTCCCGAGCGACGAGTGCCATGTGGCGATGAACGTCCAAAGCATTCGCCGACTCTCCGAATAAACGTTCTTGATTTGAGAACTCGCTTGCTCAACATCTTTCAACCTTAGACTCTCGCGATACCAGATGTTCTCCCAGTGTTCTTGTCGCCTTCAACATTTTAGCAAACAACACTAACCAACCATTGAACGGCAATGATGCTATTGTTCGAAGAATCACAGTTTGGCGTCTTGCTGGGAGTTGGATCGGGAAAGGAAAGAGCTCCATGAGCGCTCAACCACAAGCGATCGTTACTTGATTGGCCGAAGGGAAATGCAATTGACAAATTTAATTGCAATATGGAGCCGGAGATCCGGGAGTCGCCAACAGACCGACCAAATGCGAAGATTTCCGCCCACGAAGGACTAACAAGCACCAACAGGAGCAGCAGCATCATGCAGCACTGTTAATCGCTATCTCGATTTGAAAAGCTTTTATCATTCGACGGATTAAAAATGTTTTTATTTTTGTCAAACGTACTGGCAAGACATGGAAGAGAAGAAAAACACGACACACGAAACTTTACACGGAACAATAGCAGGAGCAAGTAAAGTCAGACGTTGAAACTTATTAGCGCCGCTCACTCTCATCTCGATATTTGCAGGCAAAGCATTGACCATTAGAAAGGATCAACATTTCATAACTATCTGGAAAGCTCTCGGGGTGAGTTGCTTTTTCATAGAAGTGAAGTATTGCCTGCAATGATTTCATTCTTCTCGCACAATGATCATGAACTCACCAAATGGTCGTAAGCCTTCATCTCGTCATATGGCACGAACTCCACCCACTCGTGATCAATCTTAACGCAAAGCGTTTGAGGTAATTCGGCGTAAACATACGAAAGTGACAACGCAGAATTTCTTGTTGGTTTCCTTCTCGGTGATGATCTGCCAGACTTTTTGCACGGACTTTCTTTGTTCAATTGGCGCCCGCCACTCCTCGGTCTGCGCATCCTTTGTTTCATCACCTACGGCGTCCGAGGAGGTTGTGGGAGTGTTCGCTTGTCGGACTTCTAGCGCGTGCCTTATGTTAATTGGTGGAGGATGATGAAGTCGTGCGAATTGGAGTTGGGGATCTGAAGTATATATTTTGTTGATTCGCTGATACCTCTCTGAGGCTCAGATTGGGCCGTGGAAGGCGCGGAGCTAGTTGATGGATCATCTACATTCAGGGCTTTTGTTTCACTTCACATCGTGCTTACCGCTGATGCGCTCTGGCTTGCCGAGTCGTTTCATCTTCTTGATTTTGTTCTCATTTGAAGGGCGGTGCTTCTTTCTCTTTCTCTTCTTTCTCTCACGGTCGGACTTGTCGACTGACTCTGAATCATCAACAGTCAATGAGTCGAGCTTGTATTGAAGCTTCTTAGGATTCACGGGAAAAACTGTACGTCCACTTCTCTGAAAGATATTCAATGCAGAATTTCGCACCAAATACCAAAAAAGGCTAGATGAAAATTACTCACATTTGCTTGCCGCGCGCTTCGTGCTTCAAATCGTCTCTTCGTCTCCTCGTAGCGATTTCTGTAGTTTGACCAGAATCTCTTCATTGCTTCGGGAGATTTGGCCAGCTCTTTCTTCGATAACCATTCGTCGCAATTGGGTCCATAGCCCTTCCACTTGACGTAATATTTGTCGATTTTCTTTCCCCTCTTTCTGTAGAGAATCAAGTTAGTTTGCTTTAGTGCGTACCGAAACCAATAAATTCGTTCCACTTCGAATTCGCGGTCGGCGAATTCATCGGGAAGCGTTGTCACCCAGGAGGAATCGGTCTAAAATACTGGCATTTATCGCATGCTTTAACTTACGTCGAATCCATCAGTCCCAAGAGTGTCGGAAGCAGTGGAAGCGAGCATCAAAATAACGGGTCAACTGACTTCAACACCTGGCAATAGGAAGTCTATAAAACAAATGAGAAGCAAATTTCGTCGAAATGTGAGGACGACAGGCATCAGCAAAGGAAGTGAAAATCATCACGCGATAAATATTGTGGAAGATCAGAAGGCTGCAATGAGTTGGACAAAGTCATCGCGATGGGTGTGATTGATGGCAGAAAGTTGCGCATTCTTGTGATTCACATCTGCTATCGACAAGGGTGGACAAGGCGGCACCAGATGTGATTAACACCAGAGTGTCTGCTCACATCACAGACGCCGATAAGGCGGCACCCTTTTGTCCCCACTTCTGTGTACTTTTCGCGCCAATTTCGCTAATCTTTTTTCACAGCTTCTTTCACGGACATTTCAAAAATTCAACAGTCGAAAATACAGTCGCTGTTTGGTTCGTGGCAGGGGTGTCTCACAATCAAACATGCAATGTTTATTGGTCGAGGATCTAGCGCCGAGGAGCAAAGCCAATGCGTTGCGCAACGGAATCGTGAGTGACGCAGAAGTTGTGATAGAAATGGCGGTTGAACCACCATGTCGGTCCGAAGCCGTATTCCTCGGAAGAAGAGAAAGCCAAATAACACGTCTTACCCTTCTAAAATGTCGTTGCTTTAAGACAGTTGTCGAAATAAAGTAAAAACTTTAAAAAAAGGACAAACTATTAAACCTGAGCAATTGTATAACTGGAGTTGAGCGTGATGGTGAGGTTTCCGCCACCGAAAGTCAAAACGATGTCCGGTATGATGGCGTTGCAGTCTAGCGTGTAATACCAATCCCCGTCGAACTGCAATCGAGACAGGAATATCGTAAGCAAGAGTCACTGAGTCTCGAATGAAAGCATCTACAAGGGCGACCCTCTACCGACTGTCTTTTTACTTTGCTGATGAGAGTGTTACATTACATAGCCGAAGTTTAAAATGAAAAAGACTTACTTCTGCACCAGAGATGGAGACGAGGATATCAAGGACCGGGCGCGGAATCGCCATGAACTCGGAGGAGTCTGACCACCCAAAACTAGCCGCTGCATCCCAATTCTGAGCCTTCGATATCTACAAGTTTTGGGTCACACCTGTGTAGCGCTATAGTCTCCCATGGACACAGTCTTCAACTTGAATTGCCAGTAGCCGGCGGCAGAGAGTGCAATGTAGGTGGCGGGAGCGCAGCTCTCACTATCCTCCTAAGCTCCTAGCTACAAAACGCAATATGAGGGAACATACAGAGCCCCATGTGAGGAAGCCGCCGGAGGTGTCGAGGACCATTGTGAAGACGGGCTGAGCTAGGAGACCTGAATAAATTGCAGTCAAGGGAAGTTGTTGTGTAGTACCCATACCATTTATGTAGTGCATATGTAGCTCTGTCTAGCTATTCTACGTCCTCTACCTTTGACGTCTGCCTCGCGCCTCTTGCCCTGACACATCAGACGATTCTCTCCCTCCGCATCTAGCGGTTGCCTAACCCTTCTTCCACTCATTCCTCGTGGCTGTTCTTTATTGCGTTGCTTTTGTCAGGCACACAAGTTGTGACCCAGGGTTGTTGATTTTTCTGTCTATATACATTCAATCAGAACGGGCCGGTCCGTCACCCGTTCCCACCGGATGTCAAGAACAAGGACAGAGGATATCGCCTGAGCGAGCCAAGCCGCCGACACGCCAGATGTTTGTCATCTTCATACGTTGCCTAACCCTTCTCCTTCATCTTTGAGAACTGCCCCCGCGCCTCTTGCCCCTTCACCTCGGACGGTTGTCGTTCCCTTCTGCTCCACTTTTCCTTTCTTTTGTTTTTTTCTTATTGCTTGCCTACATCAAGTAGATAGTTCTAACGAGTAAGTAACAGCCTGGAGACACAACAGATGTCAGTGAGCAAGTTTCAGAACTTGCCTTGTTTTACAGCGTTCTGGAATGGCAGAGTGATCTGCCCGCCGATCATGACATCTTTGCTTGCGAAGGCCAAGCCGATTGATCCGTCGTAATCACCTCCGTAGTCGTAGCCGAGAGACCAGACCAGTCCGATCGTTTGGTTAAGAATTCCGATCTTCAAACTCGTGGGCGAATCACCAAGCTGAAATTCTTACTATATATCTTCGACGACATTTTCAACTCTAGGGACAAGTTCTAATAGATTGGTTTTACGCATAATCAACAGAAAAAGCTTCAACCTTACCCAGAAAGTATCGATGCCCGTGACTGCCTTTAAGCAGGTGCCAACGCCGTGGCAGTCGGGTCCATCAAATGGATACTGGACGCACCCGTAAGCTCGGCCGTCCGGTAGATAGGTGCTCGAGGCATTGTAGTTGAAGGCATTCTTGTCGATACAAGGCTCACTCTTGCAGCTGGGATCGCGCACCCAAATGTCGGCCACACGATTATCGACCAGGAAGCGAAATTGTTGCGGCGGGGTGCCCAAGGAGATGTTGATCACGTGAAGTCGGCCATCGATTTCAGCGGTGACACGCTGGCGAACTACGCCACCACTTCTCGACTCCTGAAGCTTATGAAATGTTCAATTTTGCACGCAACAGAGACAAACCAAGAGCGAGGAACCGACGGAAGCAGCTGTAAGGAGAAAGATAGACAGTCGTCTGCAACTTGAGCTCATTGTGAGCGCAAAAGCCACAATTTGTTCGTCTTATCGGTTCTCCCTCGTTCGATGCTTAGTGGTAAGCTTTTCCAACGCGCTTTAAAGCGCATTAGCTTGTAACTCAATGGAAAAGAGTTCAAATCGATTCAGCAGTACGTTCTGCCGCGCTCGAATTTGTCGGTGCAGCTTTGGGCCATGGTCAATACTCATCGATTTCTTGCACTGTTCACCTTATTTTTATTAATCTCATAAATAACTTCTTGTGCTGCAACACCAATAGTAAAGCATCGTAAATCGTTTAATTGTCACGGGATTTTGGGAGCACTGCTGAGGTAGTGCACCGGCAATTAGCTGCTCCATGCAGACGTCTTACGATGTGCGTTTGTTCCGGAAGATGGCAACAGAACCGCAACCAGCGACGCGGAATCCATTTGATGCAGATAATCCTCATGGCAGCTTGCTAAAACGCATGAGTGTTTTAGGTGAAGCAAGAAGAAAGATCGTGTTAATGGAGTGAAAGACAACAACTCAGGAAACATACTTGGAAGGGACGAACGAGGCAGACGAAGATCAGCGGCACCACCCACATCGCCGAGCAAGTGATCGCTTTCGAGATCCAGAACCACTCGAAGGGAAGGGCCGAAGCATCTAAAAACGTTTTCTTGTTGCTCCACGTTTTCAACCGAGGACTCACTTCCCGAGTAGTAGTACAAGTAGCCGATGTTTTCACCCATAGCAAGCAGCAGAGGAGTGAAGGACTGTATGAACAAAGAGATCAGCACTCGGCTCTCATTCTTGCTTCTCGAAGTATCTAAATCATAGTTCGTGTTGCTACTCGAGTTGAGACATCCTCAGTCAGCGATGTTTTTGACTTAGAAGAACCTTTTGCAAAGAAGAGCCTTTTGCATCGTCTTCCCCCGCTACTCATGATTTCAAACAACGATGCCCTAAGTCATTTGGCTACCCCCACTGCTAGTGCAAGTTGGGCGGGGCGATCTTGTGCTAGATTGTATGAAAAGCATCTTTCATCAGGCGTCTCCACCTTGATAGCCCTTCGAGCAGGCAAGGCTGCGCATTTTGTGCAAAAGACGTTGCAGTGGAATACTTTGGGACGGTCTTCTGGGTGGTCACAACTTTTCCCGCATCTTTCCCTCGTGATTCTTCACATGATTCTTAGTAAGATGTTCCCAGAGGAACGATGATAATTGTCTGGCGGGGTGAAGTCATATGAGGACTAATCATGCGGGAGAAAAACCGGTCGTGCCCCAGGGTGGTACTAGTGAGTAGGAAAGTTGTCCCGATCAGTAAAACAGTAGTATACGGTAGAAGAGTGCACGCAATTTTCATACCGAATTTGGAGCGCATCATCCGGAAGTAGACGTAAATGATGACATGGAGGATGATGGTGACAAGTTGGATAAAAATCACCCAGCCCGTAATCAACTGCAACGATACGGTAAAGATTGTCCTAAAAGGTTTTCTCACTTGTAGGATGACGCCGATCACTGGATTCGGGCTGTAGAGCGTTGGCCCGCAGAAGTCTCCAGTGGTTGTCGTATTCGACAAAAAGACGGACACTGTGATCACATCGTGCGGTGAATGGAGGACGATGGCGATTAGGATGAGGAACCATTTGGCGAGGTTCTTGCGGAAGCGCACGACCATCAATCGGTCAATCGCCACCATCTAGATGTGTTCACTTTCTAATCGCGATGGCTGAATCTCACGATGCAAGCGTAATAATTCCAGCATCCCATTGAGTTGCAAATTCGGTCCACGTAATTGCAGACCCAAAAGTTCACAGTCATTTCGCCTTGAATGTAGACGACAATGAACCAGACGCAACGGAGAAACTGTGGAGTGAGTGTTACGCAGAAGCAGACAATCAACGAGAGTATTGTGAACTTGAAAGTAAGTCTTTTCCAAAATTCCAGACTTACATGGAGCTTCTCCTCAAACTTCTTGTCCGTCCGAATCACATTGCAGATAAAGGCGGCTATGGGAGCAGAAATCAACCAGTTCACAGCAATTGGTATGGCGTAGTAGATGTAGCTGCTCTGCATTGTGACAACTGCATCGGGGCTGAGAGTGAAGTTCGACATTCTAGAGACTAGACGAGAGGTTCTGAACACGGGGGAAATGAGGTCTGATTGTGTCAAAGGATCCAGAAGGCTTGGAGTACTTTGAGGAGGCGGGCTGGCACGGGAGGACGGCTGATGGTGACACTAACCAGTGCTTCAGTAAAAGACGAGAGCCAATGGTGCTGACAAGAACTTCCTGAGTTCTTTGAACTCCCTCGGCAATGTAAATTGAGCCATATATTTCAAGAAATCCTCAGGAGACCTGCTAGTCAAAGCTGTAATGTCGGACATGGCATCAGCATCATCACCGAAGGGCGGCTCAAAGAGATCAAAGTCAGGAAAGAAATGCACAAACTCCGGCTTTTTCAAGTCCATACAGAGTTTGTTTGATTGGTGCTGACTGAAAACAAACCCTCAAAGAGCCTCTTGCAATATAACAAGCTGACACAGATAAGACTCTTAGGATTCTTTCCAGTGGCGAGACATCGGGCACAGGCGCAATGAGCAAACTTGCTGGCAGAGAACTTTGAAAAAAGGAAAAGCTGACTGCTGCTTGGTGCTTCCTAACCAGCAAATTCTTCAGCAGTCGAAGCTTGAGCAGAAAGAATACGCTCTTTGAAAGCTTTGGCACGAAGTATGTATGTGCAACATTGATATACACAGCAAGAACGCAAGTTGGCTTGGCAGACCTAGTCGGCACACAACTTTCTACAGCTATCGCCCTTTTCATTCACCGAAATAAAACTTTCAGTGGACAAAATTGCAATATTGTTTCGCTATAGTATGAGTTTTGTGGCGTTATGTGGATTTGCTCTCAGCAATCTTTGATTCAAATGCAGCATAGAAGAAAGTGACACATTCCTTCTTACCTCCAATAATTACTCCACGTGCGTGTTTGTACGATCTTCCCACGTTGGTGTTGACGCACGAGCTCATGCTACCACTTGCAAAGGTCGTCGAGCGTTCATTGTGTGGGTGCGACTCCAGGACACGCGAACCACGTGGTTACCAAAGATTAACAGCCTCACCTTTACAAGCTACAATCGCAACGGTCATTTCCTGTGAACTGACCTTGGGAAATGGAAAATACCATGCAATCAAGACGCCTGAGTTCTCGGAGTCCGCCAAAGGGTAAACACTGATGGTTGAAGGCATTCCATAGTGACTGGTTTTCTCTTTTAGGCCAAAAGCTTGCAAAAGCCTCTGTACACAACTAAACCGATTAAATCAATTTTCAATTTTATATTGGCTGCAGATTTTTGCAGAGGATATTCCATCCGGAGGTTAATAGTCCCGACACGGAGTTGCGTCCCCGGGTACTAAAGCTGAACCGTACTGCACGCCCAAGGTGCAATGGCTCGCCAGGCCATAGCTGCAAAGCTGCCTCGAATTGCGAGGAACTCTGCACTTTGCACATTTTTTGAATTTATAAGAGCCTTGCAACCTAACAATAAGAATGCAATGGGAATACATGTCAAAGAAGGACCTTAAAACTAGGAGAATCTTAAAATAAATCAGTTCGGGCGCGGATGCAAATTCACTTCGTCGAGTTCGTTACTCGAAGGTTGAATAGCGCCGCGGTTAGCGACTCGCCGGCCGAAGTCGAAAGTCCTTGTCCACCACTCGATTAAAGTTCGCGATATGGCGAAATGGTCCAGAGCACGATTATCGTCGCCAATGGCGAATGCATGGAAGACAACACCAGCATTAACTGGTTCAAATCTACAATTGTACATATTTTGAAAAAGGAAAAAAATGCTTTGAAATATTGTAAATACGATATGATACATATTGGCCGATTAAGCAAAGAGTCAAGACATTGAAAACTGGATATCCGGACTCACATTGTAAGTCCCAATTCATACAGACGGTGAGCGCCATTGTCGTTACGGGCACGACCAAACAGAAAATTGGAAGAATCACCTGTAAAGTTGTCTATCAAAACACTCTTTTCTAAAATATGCCTGCAACAGCAGAGAGCGAAGAAAATTCAGCTGCGTCCTACGACTCTTCTCACTAAGAGCCTTAATGCCGACGGTGTCCTTGGTCAGTTGGTACCAACTGAAATGCGCAGTTTTTTACGTTTATGTTATTCAGAGAAGTATCGTTTTTGGTGAGGAGCTCACGTTATTGCTGCCATAAGCAGACATGTCACGGTCACGAATATTATATAAGCCATTCCCATGAATATTGAGATGGCCATATTAGGATTCAATCGCGAGATAAAAATGTCCGTGGATGGTTCGGCCAAAAGTGTTGGCGCTAAGTTATCGCCCTAAACATAGATTATTTTGAGAAGAAGCGTGCACAAACAATTTTCTGGAAGTAGCGAAAAAGAATCGATCGTTCAATATATCCAAAGCTGGATATAATGGAGGGAGAGAGCGTAAGCGTGTTGACGGCAATGATGAAAATACCGTGATTCTCGAATTTGAGCACTGAGCCTGGCATTTTCGCAACCTAAACCGTTTTTTGATCTACAATACTTGTACAAGGACAGACCTGGAGTCGATAATAAAAAGTGAGCAATATCGAATTGGTCTGACACATAATTATGTACTCCAAAATAACCTTAATGTTGTTTTGTGTGTTAGAGAATCTGCGATTGAACAAACCATCTGCGGATGCATTGTCCAACCCAACCAACGCCAAAGAATGCCCGTCGGAGACGACGACAAATAGGGCAGCAAAAGAACAGGACCGAAGCAGAAATGAACGTAACAATCGAAAAAGCAACTTGTCAACTAAACATTTTAAATCGACAAAATGAAAGGGTGAAAGACCATGTAGTTGAGGAGGAACCAACCGTATGTACGCATGCTCGCTGAACGTGTTAAGATCAAATAAGTGGCCAGAGAGGTTAGGCAGACACTCAGAGTGGCCATAAATTTAGCGATCATCACGAGTGCGCGAGGCTCTGCAAGCGTGACGTGCAGCAAAGTAGCCATTCAAGCTTCTTCAGCAACCCTCTACTACGCTGGTCTAAAACCTTTCGCCAACAGACGGCAGACTTGGTAAAAGCAGCGGCTCGAGTGCCGCCGCCCCGCAGATGTTTTAGGACGTCGTGGAAATTCGAAGACTGGAGTTTTGAGTGTTGGGCTTTCTGGGTACTTCTATAGTCATTTGCTCGGCTCGAGGCGCTCGATGCAAATATCTCCTCGAAACGTCCCGTTTATTCTCAATAGTCTAGCCAAAATGACTGAAACAAGAGGCCTTTGCCCTTTTGCTTTCGTAGAAAACGGTTTGGAGAAGACTCTCCGTGAAAAACAGCCAGGAAGCCGAAATTTCGCATTCACCGTCAACCCAGGTATACAAATATCCGAAATTCTAATTCAGATCGTCGTCCGGAATCAAACCGGAGTGCCAAAAGCTGGCAAACGCAAACGATGACAGACGGTGCTGGAGGAACAATTTTTGTTGTAACTGCGCTGCTCACTTTTTGCTTGAACTTGCTTTTAAGCAAGTTAAAACACTCGTTCTCCCTAAGGGTCAAAGTACCAGTCCGGTGAAATCCAAAACTTTTTCTGCGCCTCCCGAGTTTGGTACCATCTTGTAGCATTTCGGACGCTGATCAAAACGCGCCATAACACGCCCCGAAAGGTTGAGTGGACGGCGAGAAAACTTAAA